>VMRK01000470.1:0-21075 GCA_016801395.1 Leptodermis oblonga
GACAAAAAATTGGTCGAAGTATGGTTTAAATATCCTATGCATCAAGTCCATGAATGCAGCACGGGCATTTGTCAGTCAGAATGGCATGACCAAATTCGAAGTCTCCATACCTAGTGTTGAAAGGAGTCTTGGAAACATCTTCTTTCCTAACCTTAAATTGGTAATATCGTTTTCTCAATAAAGTTTTGAGAAAACCATAGGCCCTTGTAATTGATCAAATAACCCATCTATTAAAGGGAGGGGGTACTTGTTCTTCATGGTCACATTATTTAAACCCTTGTAGTTAATACACATCCTAAGGGTTCCTTCATTCTTTTTCACAAATAGCACATGTGCTTCCCATGGAGATGTGCTTTGCTGGATAAAGCCTCATGACAACAGATCCTGCAATTGTATTTTCAACTCTTGTAATTCCACTAGGGCCATCCTGTAGGGTGTTCAAGAAATAGGTACAGTTGCATGCAATATATCAATGGTGAATTCTTTTTCTAGGTCTGGGAGTAGAGATTTCAACACCTCTGGGAAGACTATTGGAAAATCCCTAACAATGAGTATTCTATCCGCCTTGGTCTACTCAGAAGATTGGTCTATAATTTATGCTAAGTACCCCATTTCTCCTTTCCTTAGAAGTTTTCTAGCCTGAATTCCTAAAACTAAGTGGGAGGATACTTTACTCCTAGTTGCATTCATCAGTAATTCAGGTTTATCAGGCCAACATAACTTCACCTGCTTTGATCGGCAATTTAATTGGGCATGGTTTTTGGATAACCAATCCATCCCCAATATGACCTCATATCCCCTAAGTGGCAATTGATTAAATCAACCTCTAGTTTTTCATCCCCAACCTTAATGCTACACCCCTGGTAAATTTCATCTGTAAGAAGCTTAACATCATTGGTAAGTGTACTTACTTCTAAGGCAAATGGTAAATTTTCAGCTTGTTGGGCCATATTTTGAGCGAATGTACTACTAACAAATCCATGTGTGGATCCAGGATCAATCAATACTTTAGATAACTTTCCAGGAATTGGGAGTGTACATTCTATAACATCCATAGAAGGTTATCTCTGTATCCTCAATGGAAAATACTTTAGCTGGAACTTTGAACTTATTAGTTTATCATGGGGCATTTCTCTTTGGAGGTGGTGAGTTGATTTCTTCTAGGCTCCCCTATAATCAACGGGCATTGGAATATACGATGTTCAGCACTCCCACAACGAATACATTTATTTGCCTTCTTTCAACATTCCTTTTCGATATGCCCACTTTTGTTACAATAGTTACACAAAGGTCCCACTATCGGCCCTGGTCGTGGCTTCACATTTGCCCCAGGGTTTTCTCCAGATCCTAGTATTAATTAAATGGGATGGATAAGTATTACCCATTAACTTTATTAGCCATTTACTACTCGCTCAATACTAACCCAAACCGCCAATTTGACACCCCTAAGCATACAAATTAATGAAGGCGTGACTTTAAAATGTCTAAAATGAATTTATTAATATTTACGCATTTTATACCTCCAAGATACTTATAATTCTCCATCTTTTCATTATAAGAGTCTGGTATCGAAAATGTACAACTTATTATGAATTCCAAGATGCAACATCTAAAATATCTAATCTCTCACCATGTATTTCACTAATATCTTTACTTTTTAAGTCTCAGTTAATTGTAGGCCACACATTGTTATATTAGTATGAGTAGAAAGATTAAAAAATTTAAAGGTAGACTCTTCTATTCCAACAAAAATAAAATTTAAAATGAGATCTTCTAATGGAATGGAGAGAATATTAATTACCGTATATGAAAAAATTATAGTCTCAATAAGGAATCATCACATCATTGAATTTGGTCTTGGATGCATTATTAATGCAATTGCATATGTCAAATTCAATGACTGAATGGTTATCTTAACAGTATTATAGTCTCTTCCTCAAAGCACTAGAAACCTGCGTAAGAATGAGCCAAGAAGTGGGGATGAAGTCTCATCACCACTCCAATGGCTAAGTTAGCAGAGGAATTACTTAACAATTAGACTAATCTTGATCAAAATTAGCTTACTTTACTCATATTGTGAGACCAGTATTTATAGTAGAGATCGGGGCAAGCCAACCGACCGGTGATAATCCGAGTATCAGTCCAACGCTGGTGCATGGGATTATCCAACTGTTAGTCTCATGTGTCTCCGTCTTTGGTCCGGTCGTGGCTTTGACGGAGGACATCACTTCATCTAGGACCTAAGGCTGCTGTCCAATCAGACATGTGCGAGACACGTGAGACGCGTTCTGGGCACTTTGTAGTGGGCTTTGGCATCTTGGGCCTCGGGTGTGGACTGTTGGGCCCAAACCGGGTACATCATATATATTAATTTCCGTTCAAGTTTTGATCTTGTCTCATTTGAGTCATAGAATTAAGTAATTTTAACTTCTTATCAAGAAATCGAAGAATTTCTTGGGCAAGATTTGCTGTTCTTTCTTTTCTCGACCGCCATCAAGGGGATCCACCGTCTCCAGTCCCCTTCCCCCAGTCAAGTCACCTTCCTTCCAATTTTTTGGATATACATGCTAACATGATCGACATACATAAGATAATAGATTGTTCTAAAACGTGTGAAAAATAATTTTGACCATTTATTTCAACTTGAACTAATTAAAATATTTACTAAAACTAACTTTTAAAAAATTGAAAGGAAATATTTAATTAGCTTGAAATTGGGGATGGTTAATGGGCTTTACTCAGTTTGCTTGCTTGTTGGTTCTTTTATTTTATTTAGGGAAAATCGTACTTTTAGTCTCTCTTCTTTACACTTGTTATATTTTTTGTCCCTCTTCAAAGTCTTGTTGCACTTTTTGTCCATTTTCTTTCATGTTTTGATAGTTATAGTCTCTATGACCTTCTATAACTAGTTTTTTTTTGGTCATTTGGGGCAAAATATAATTTTAAAATTTACACAATCACATCAAAATTACCTACAAAATCGGCGACAACAGGTTATAGGATAAAAGTGCCAAAATATGGGAAAAAATGACCAAAAGTGCGACGAAACATAAAAGAGAGACCAAATTGTAACTAGGCTATAAAGAGAGACCAAAAGTACGACTTTCCTTTTATTTTATTTTTTTTACTCTATTGAATGGTATATAGCTGGGATGTGAATAGACACTACTAATGTGTATGTACATACACATTATATTTTCCAGTTGCAAAGATAATATGAAGTCGTCATTAGGAATTGTATGTTCTACATTCTACTTTCCTTCATGACCTTTAATGCATTAATGTAGAATTATAAGATTTTATCATCAATTCTGAGCAAAAATGGCATGAATCATAAAAGGACCATTCAAAGTCCTAAGCTAAAATAGTAAAAGTTTTGTCTTCTTTAATGTGGAATGTGGATTGAAGGGGATGAATAATCATTGCCTTCAAACCTCAAATGCATGATGGGATAAAATAATGAAGTGACAGTAGTGGCTAAAGCTAAGCTTTATCTTTCAATATTTTATCTGCAAAAAGTGTTTTAGTTGCAGACATTGTATTAATGGACTGTTCCATCAATTGGAAACCTTCTCATTCAATTATGGCAACCGTATTCTTTTTACAGCCCTGTGGGCCAGTCTTGTTAAGCATTGCCCCTTTTTTTTAATTATTATTTTTTCAACATTTTCTTTAACACTGGCTTTTGGCTTCCAATAAAAATTTATTTCCGTGTTAGTGATTAGGGATGTTTTAATATGCTTAAAATAATTCTTATCATGCAGGAGAAAAGAAAAAATAATTATGTTTAAAATTATGATATGTTTAAAATAATTTATTATACTGATTTCGTAGTTAATTAGGTCCAAGTGGCTAGACCTAACCCATTCTTTGTGTCCGTCTTCATAATCATAAAAAAAAAAAAAATTTACAGTCTCGCATGTTTAGAAATCTTCGAGTCATAGACAATGATTTCCGATACATTACTAATTATGTTCTTACAAGCGCTATTAGAAAGTATTTGTGGCAGTTGTGAACTTTATAGTTTCCTATTTTACTATTTAATTTTTATACTTTGAATTGCTATGTATTAATAATAAATCGTTGAAAAATTATACCTGAGTTCTTAACAATAAATCGTTGCCTTTTTACCCAATGTTTTTTTCACCGCATATATGAAAGCCGACATCTGGTCAGAAAACATTTTTTGGCCATGCTACCAAAGTGATGTAGACGAAAAACGTCTTTTGTCCATGCTTCAGTACTAATGTCCATTGCTTTTTCTACCAGCACTATCTCTTTTCCTACAGTTCCTTTTTGAAATCTAATTTCATATTAATTAATATATTGCTGCTGGTATATTGGGTAAAAAAATTACTCCATACGAAGAGATAGTGGCGAAATTAAAAAATACATTTTCAAAATTTTTAAGAGGTCCAACACATGAATAATTATTTTTTTAAATTTTTATAGTTATATACATTATAATAAAATATACAAAGATAATAAGGGTGAAAAAAAGGATTGGAGGGGGACTAGTCATGTTTCTGATTTCATATTTATTTATTTATTTTTGCTACAATAGATGACTAGTCATGTTTCTATTCTTTACATGACTCACCTTTATTGAACTGATAGTTTGTATTTCACAATTAATCTATAATTAAAAAATAAGAGCATAATTAGATTAAAAAATTTTTGTTCTATTAGACAAGTTCATTTTGAATTTAATTTGTTTAAATTACATACGCTTACTAACATAATAATGTGTGGTCCACAATTAACCCTTACTTAGAAAGTAGAGGTATAAGCAAAAAATATGAAGCCAAAATACTTGTTTGTAGGGTTGTACCTCACATGTCATAATAAGTTGTATATTTTCAAAGTGAATTATTTAAGTGAGATGAAGGGAGTATGTATATATTTTCGGTATATATATATATATAAAAGTTGTACACCATTCTTCATGTGTATGTTTTGGATTCGAAACCCTAAAGTTTACCTATACTGTGCGTTTGCTGTTTTACACCTCTGCGTGTGAGATAAATCCATATAGTGAATGGTTAAAGTAAAACTAAAATAAAATTAAAAAAAACCTAGTCCCATGATTATATATTTGGGACTAATTAATACAAAACATTTTCAAATTTAAGGGCCAAATTAAAAACGATCATCAGCGTTAGGACTAAGGTATTTACCCGTACCAATAACATACAACAGAATCTCCATTCCAAAAACACAACCTTAACTTTCGTTGAGAAAAATATATAAATTGCACATAATATAGGCTAATGGTTGCACTTTAAACTTTCGTCAATGGGTCCCATGTATTTAAAATTTTTGCCCCACCCAACAATAATGCGTAGATACATAATGCAAGAGGACGATAATTTTTTAAAGCAATTGTTTAATTAGTTTAGTACTCTATCCTTTTTTTTTGCACTACAAATTCTTTTAAGTTCCAAATGTATCACTTAATAAGGTTATTTGTAGAAAAACTCTTCTTATAAAAATGATTTTCTTCCTTTTTTTCTTTTTTTGTTTTTTTTGTTTTCTTGTTAAGGATATAGAGAATAATAACTTATAATAATCTCGTTGTCTAAATAGTCATGTTTCCATATTCATTTACCTTTTATACTATTACTAATATGATTATGTGTAGTTTGTACAATTAATTCACATTTAAAAATTAAGAGTATAATTGAAAATTTTGATAACAAATTTTTATTATAAATTTCATAGAAAAATTTGCATTTTAAATAGACATGACTCTTTAAAATTATTTTTTTATTAAAATAATATAAATATAATGATTTTTTCTTTTTTTCTTGAAACGAAGAGAACAATAAAACCCAATTTTTCTTGTTGTTTTCATTTTTTATTTTTTATTTTTATTTTTTCCCAAAACGATTAAGATGCCAAAGTTGCTAGCGTCCAAAGTTTAATAAATGGTAAATTTGGCAATGATTAATTAATAAAACCAAAATCACCAAATTGTGACTATCTTCCTTTTTTTTCGGTAAACTGTATCTACTTTTCCTATTTTTACAACTAAAAGCCTACACATAATCCATTAATGTATGAAACAATTTAGTACTCAATTACAAAAAAATTGATTTGATAATTAATAATCTGATCTAAAACACCGCAATGTACTCAATTTACCAGACCATAAATCTATGTCAAAATTTTGTAGAATTGTGAAAACCGTCATAACATTGGGCAAATTTTGTACTAACGAATTTGATCTTAGATATGTCGGTAAACTTTTAATAAAAATTCTAAAACAAAATTTTTCATTCAAGTAAAAGAGAGAAAAAGAACCCACAATTGTAATGGAGAAAAAAAATCTCCACCTCATAAACTCATACAAAATGAGTTTTGACATAGTTAGAAGTAACTCATACTGTTGTTCCTGCTCGAACATAATCATAATATTAGTATAAATAATAATATAAATAAATTAAAGTAAATAACAATAATTTAGAGAAAACTAGTGCGTCATGGGCTGATGAGCGTAATCGTTATTCTTAGGTGATTCAAGCACATCTGCAGAAGAATCCGGTGTAGCCCAGCACACTAAATGTACACCACTCATCAGCCTGCACCGCTAATGGAGGGTAACTTGGATATACACCATGTCGTCTTTGTCATATCCCTATAATGCCATAGATGAATTCTTCTGAACATATCTCAAATATGTAAAGGAAATCTCTCAAAGAATATATTTTGTTTAGCCCACTCTCTTAAAGTATTAGACTAAAACATTTTTCTACTATCTCCAAAAGACACACGTATATATTTCAAATTATCATTGTTCATGCTAAATGCCTCTTTTACTCACAAACCGTTTTTCCATCATATATGTCTAAACGGTTCTAGCATAAAATATGCAAAGTTTATGGAGGAATCTTAATGCACATGAAAGCTCACATCTATGTGATAGGCCGTTTATTAGTAATTATATTACAACAGTATTTGTAACTTATATATTAATATAATATAATAACTCAGAATATATTTATTGCATAAATAATTAATTTGTAATTGAAAAGTTTTTCCACAAAATTAGCAAATAAATAATTATTTTATTAAAATACTCCAAATCCCCCACTTATTTTAATAAATAAGTTAAGTATTATCTATAGGCATTATCTAATATCACAAGAAAGGACCATCACGCATCATATAGGTAGCAATGCCTTTAACCTATATTTAGTGTAAAGGCAATCTCCAATACCACAGCCAGAGTGAACTTCGGTCTTAAACTTTGGTTGCTTTAAAGATAGATGATATTGCATCACACACATGATTATCCAGGTGTCTTCGTTGAGCTTTTATAAGCTGGCACATTTATGGCCTTGTGCTCTAATCCCAGTTTTTCATGAATGCATAAGTATAATAAGTCCGTATTCTCTTTGGGCTGCCAAACCCTACACTCATATAGGTGAAATCTATCAAGAGTGCTCCTGTAATTCTGACACCCCACTCATATAGAGCTATAGATTTCATTAAGGCAGTGAGCCACAACTCTCAAAAATCATTACAGAATGTATGCACCCGTACCACAGGGATGAATAAAATTGATTTTGTGCATACTATTACAATCACCATGTAATTCATTTTTCCCTTTGAACCTAACTCTTGGGATCTCCAATCATTAGGTTGGTATCCTTACACATGATTTTTGTATTTTAAATGGACTCGCATCTCATCCCCCTCAAGGTACATTCATGTCATCGCACTTGGATTTCTCATAATAGCAAAGACATGAATTTTTGACATTTAGCACTCAATGCAATGTCAAATAAATTGCTAAATTTTAGCATCTCAAATGTTTCACCAATCACATAATGGTGAAAACATTTTATAAAATTTAATCACCTCAAGATATATAAATATTCATATATCTCTACAAATTTGGTTTCCGGATCACCAATAATTGGCAATGAGTATCACCAGCAGTCTCACTACAAGGAATTATTATAAAAATGATCAGTAGTCTACTACTATTATTGGCAAATGAGCATAACCAGTAGTCTCACTACTAGGAATCATCATAAAGATGATCAGTAGTATACTACTAGGAGCTATGAATTTATTTTTTTTGCATTTTTGAATTGTTCAATGGCCAGTAGTCTCTATACTACTAGGAGCCATTTTGTCAATCTCAAACAACTTCGTACTGCAAGAAAAATGTTACAACAACCCAATGCGTTTATCAAATTTTTTCAAATATGATAATTCCTCCATTTAAGCACTTAGCTCATTAATTTAAGTGAGTTAAATATATATAATATGATCACAAAAATAATTCTCAAATTAATATTGCAAACAATGAATTCTCTTCATCCTCAAAATTCTCAAACATTTAAGTATTTGCAATAATTTCAAAATAGGAGTTTTCTAAAACCATTTGCAAAATATATATGCAAAAAGGTAACACCCCCAGTTTTTTTCACACTCCATTACTATATAAAAAATATAATAATTCTTTAATAAAATTGAGCACATCATATAATCCTCAAAACAATGCATAGCTTAAAATTTATCAAATCTCCATATTCATTGAAAAAAAATGTTTTTCATTTCATATTTTCACAATTTATGAAAATTCATGACACCACACAAATTGGTCACAGACTCACATGCATAAAGCATTAATTTTCATTTATATCAAATACTCAATTGTGATAATATTGTGAGAGAAAAGTTGATGTAGTGAATGGCAAAATAATTTCAATAGAACAATATCTATTTTCTCCATTATTATTTTTAGGATGCCCCCACTAGTCACTACAAATTTATAATCTCATAATTCCTTCCCAAAGTGATAACTTTAAATCATATAAATCATGAATATATAAAACTCATAGCACATATAAATTCATGATCATAATATTTCATGAAATTTCAAATAATTTTAAATATTTCCATTTCATGTTCAGCATTATATCTTCACAAGAGAAATTAATAATCATAAATATGTGCAAGATGTACCCCCACTATTTCTCATCACAAATAAAAATTCTAAATTTATATAATTTGATATTTAGAATTATAAAGTGGTATATATGGTACACGAAACAACAACATATATAATTTTATTTTCCCACCACAAATATGTATTTTTTCAAATAAACACATACCTTGAGGTCGATATAAAATCACATAGCAGGTCATACCAGAATTGTCGAGTATATTTACGACTTCGGTGAACTCTTCATCTCACAATGAGTCTTCCCGAATCCTCAAGCAATGTAGGCATGAGAGATCTGATTCTCTGTGGATCGTGACATGCAAAACAAAATAATTATCGCAATTAGTCAATCAAAATCTTATTTTCCACAAAGACTGAATCACCTAAGATTGTTGATCCTGCTCGAACAAAATCATAATATTAGTATAAATAATAACATAAATAAATTAAGTAAATAACAATAATTTAGAGAAAACTAGTGCGGCATGTGCTGAGGCGCGTAATCACTATGCTTAGGTGATTCAAGCGCCTCTGCGAAAGAATCCGGTGTAGCAGTTCACGATCTTTTAGCTTGTCACCCCAGGATTCAACAGTCCATCACACTAAATATACACCACTCATCAGCCTGCACCGCTAATAGAGGGTAATTTGGATATACACCATGTCGTCTTTGCCATATCCCTATAATGTCGTAGATTAACTCTTCTGAACATATCTCAAATATGTAAAGGAAATTTTACATCTCTCAAAGAATATATTTTGTTTAGCCTACTCTCTTAAAGTATTAGACTAAAACATTTTTCTACTATCTCCAAAAGACACACGTATGTATTTATTTATATATTTCAAATTATCATTGTTCATGCCAAAAATTAAATGCCTCTTTTACTCACAAACCGTTTTTCCATCATATATGTCTAAACGGTTCTAGCATAAAATATGCAAAGTTTATGGAGGAATCTTAATGCACATGAAAGCTCATATCTATGTGATAGGCCGTTTATTAGTAATTATATTACAACAGTATTTGTAACTTATATATTAATATAATATAATAACTCAGAATATATTTATTGCATAAATAATTAATTTATAATTGAAAATTTTCTCCACAAAATTAGCAAATAAATAATTATTTTATTAAAATACTCCAACACATACTCTATAAATCGAATTCGCATATCACTTCTTGTTGATAAAATCTTAACCGTGCGTAATTTACGGAGTTTATCTTAAACCATAATTGTGATTATCTTCCGTTCTTGAAATATGGACGAATCTACACACACGTAAATGAGATGACCGCAGCAGGACGGGGTTGGAATTCTCGGGATGAGGATTCCCTATATTTTATAAAGAATGAAACTGCAAATGCATTTGGATTGATGTCTTTCTCCAAAAGTAAACAGTACCTTTTTCAATTTCAAGGATTTATAAATATATTTTTTATTTTATTATCTTATGGTCAGGCTGGAGGGATCTTCATGTATCGTTCTTTATAATGTTTTAAAACATAATTTTAAAAAAATATTTTTAAAAATTAATTTTATAATATAAAATTATATAGTTTAATAATGAAAAATTATATTAAAAATAATAAAAAATAATTATTATATATTAAATTTATTATAGAAGTAAATAACAAAACCAAAACAAAAATGAAAATGAAAATGCTCTAGTACTTTCTTTTGACGAAATTTTTACTGTGCAAACAAAGCCACCTTTTCTAGAATCCGAGGTTGCCTCGCCTCTAATATTCTTGTTCTATCCAGCCTTTCGAAAAAGGAAAGGAAATTAACTTCTTTAACTTTTGGGTCAAACCAGATTGAGATGTTTTCGCTTGCTCGCTTGTTTCTCTATATTTTAGGGCCCGTTGGTTACAGGTTTTAAAGGAGCACAAATACCTCCATGAAGTGGGTGTATAGTTTCATGTAAGTTGAGAAAGGCCATCTCTCACAGTTTTCCTTTTTCCTTTTTATTTTTACCATAGTACATATTTTTTTTAATACTTGTGAACAGTATCCACGAATATTGTTCACCAATATTAGATACTTAAAAAGAATATTACATGTACTCTATTCACATTGTTCACCAATATTAGATACTTCAAGAGAGTATTACATATACTCCATTCACGTGTCTCAATAGAGTAGTAGTGTATTTTTCCTCACCAATATTAGATATTTGAAGAAAAATCTTTTACTCTCTACCAGTAACTACTACACTTGGAAACTTTTGAAGTAACTGTACATAATTATAAATTTTTTTTTGCTCAATTTTTGTTTTTTTGTAAGGGCTTGTTTTTTTTGTTTCGTTTTGAAAACGGTTTTGGTTTCAATAGTAAATTTAATATATTTTAATCATATTTCATCATTTTTAATATAACTTTTTACTATTCACATCTACTTTTTATATTTTTAATACACTTTTTACATTATAAAATTATTTTCCAAAACTTATTTTCAAAATCGTTTTCAAAACGCCCAAAAAGAACAAGCCCAATCTTAAAGTGACACTTGAACAAAATAACAAAGACAATTGTGAACAGTACCACTGTTCACAGGTAGCTTTATTATTTTGTCAAAGTATTTGTGTTACAAGGGAAAAAAAGAGCGCAGTGATTGCACTTGTAAACCCGTTTTACAGGAAACTAACCCCACAAAAAATCTTTCTAAAAAAATGTTTATAAATATAGGCAAATGAATAGGGTAGAAAAAATAATATTTTAAAAATTATGCTTAGTAAGAAAATTTTAAGAAACAAAATTTCAAATCTTGTTAGTAGGGAGTATGCGACAGATAACATTTTCCCTTAATGTTTGAGTCTAGGGAAAAAGCATTTTTTGTCGTCCCGGAAAAAAAATTGAAATAATGTTTTGGAAAACAAAATTTTGAATCCGTATCCAAACGATGTTTGAATTTTAAAATCATTTTTAAAACTAAAAATCAAACCAACACGTAAAAAAAAACTTCCAAGCGAACATGCTCTTAGTGATTTTTTTTGTCTTTCTTTTATAAATTGACGAGTTTTTATTATGTCAACCTTGTTCAGTTTTAACTTACTTTTATAATTATTTAATTTGTAGTATGCATGTTGACTCATTTGATTCACAAACTCACAGATGTCAAGTTTTGAGTTTGTGTTGTATTTCTGTATCGCATTAGAAATTAATTACATGTATTCAAGTTTATGAGTTAATTGACATGACTAAATTTTGATATTTTCAACCCTAACTTTACATACATGTTTGATATTAAACTTTACTAGTTTTGAGTTCATGTTACTACATATTTGATTATTGCCACATTTTTTTTCCCTATCTCCCTAAGTGCATCTTCAATAGTTTGGCCTCGGTTTTGGACTAAACTATTTTGGTCTGAACTAAGAATTTACCCACAAATCTAATAGAATTATATCTTATATCAAAAGTAATATTCATTAAAATAGTTTATATTTTTTTTTGCAGTTTAATTTATACTCATTCTGTTTTATTAGAACAGTTCACTTTCAATTTTTTTACACCTCCTACCCTTATTAATATAATAAGCTCTTTTTCCATAAAACAATGAGTTTTATTCCAAAATTTCGAAAATAGCGGCATTTTTTTAGGGATTTCCAGATTTAGAGAAAGTGAAATTAGGAACCTCGCTTTCTTTGAAAAAATTTCGACGAGATAGTTTGTAAAGAAAGTGAAGTTAGGAATCTCGCTTTCTTTGAAAAATATTTGGCGAGATAGTTTGTAAAGAAAGTGAAGATAGGAACCTCACTTTCTTTGAAAAATTTTCAGCGAGATAGTTTGTAGGAAATCGAGGTTTCCACCTTCGCTTTCTGTGAAAACTGACCGAGCGACTATTTTGTATAGAAAGCAATGTTGGCAACCTCACTTTTTATTGAAAATTTCCAAAATATAGAAAGTGAGACTGCCACTTTCACTTTCTGTACAAAGCGATTGTTGGGCCAATTTTCACAAAAAGAGAAGCTATCAGCTTCGCTTTTTTAAAAAATTTACAGAATACAGAAAGCGAAGATGCCACCTTCGTTTTCTAAAGTATAGGATATCACATTTGGAAAAACTTTGTGAAATGTATTTTATGCCTTACAAATTTTGTTCAAATTGTGATTATTTTTTAAAAATATTGCTCTATAATTTAAATATTCCTATTAATAGTTGCATAGACATTATAAAAGTAAAAAAGGTGAAATTAAAAGTAAAAAATATGGTGTACTAATATTTTAATTCATTTTTTCTTTTTTACCTGTGTATCTTAAGAATCGAACCCATGACCTCTGGGTTACAAGCCCTCCCATTACCACCACCCCAACCCTCTCCCCTTTTAAATGAATTTTAGTTATCCATTACTATTAGAACTGTAAAAAGAAAAGTATATTTGACAAAATTGACTTTCTCATAACAATGGTTTGCTCTTGTACTTTTCAAATAAAGTTACAAACTTTGATTATACTTAGAAAAAATTAAAAGTTTAAAAAAACTACGATTTTAATTTTAAAAATCGACAAAGTTTTTCTTGTAATTGGATCAAACTCCTTGTCAACAATTCACCACAACCCACAATGATATTATGTCATACACATTCATTGAACCATTAAAATCACCCCATCCCAAAAGGACAACAATAAATAATCCAAGCTAAGATTTGGTGAACCTATCTGTGAACAATAAAAGTTTGAACAAACTATAAGATTTTTAAAAACTTGGCAAAATTTCTCCTGTAACTGGATCAAATCCCCTGTCAACAATTCACCACAAATGATAATTATACTAAGAAATACACATTCATTCGACCATTAAAATCATCAAAAAAAAAAAAAAAGGAAGAAAACATCAAATCATCCCCTAATATTCAAAGAGGTAAAAGAGGGTCAAGGTTTTGTGTAATGGGGTGAAAACTTTTCTGTTTTTATTTTTTTCCTCTTATTTCTTTTAGCAAAAGCGAAGGCATGAACATCGATTTCCTTACAATTTTATCGCTCCTATTTATTCCCCCCCCCCCCCCCCCCCCCCAACCCCAAAGAAAAATGAAGGAGACAGCTTCACTTTCTGTATTTTGAAAATCTTCAAAGAAAGTGAGGTTGTCATCATTGATTTCTGTACAAATTAGTAATTCGCCCAATTTTCAAGGAAGGGAAAATCGCAGTTTTGGTCCCTCAATTATACCCTCGTTACATTTTCAGCCCCTCAATTATTGAAACGCGCACTTTCAGTCCCCTAACTCACTCTTTCACCGGTTTGGTCCTTCTTACCGGCAATCTATCAAGTTACCGGTCATTTGGGGTCAAAATAAAAAATATATAAAATATTTGGGCCAAATCATAATGGGCCAAAACTTTTTAGTGCCTTTTTTAGTGCCAAATCATACCCGCCGCTAGCCCGTGACTTTGTTTTTTGTTTGAAGAAAAATTTCACTTTTAGTTTATTTTTTAAAAACGTTTTGAGTTATTATGATTTGGCCCAAATATTTTATGAATTTTTTAAAATGGTCCAAATTACCGTTGACTTTGTTAGTCAACCGGTAGCTTGCTGGTAAAAGGGACCAAACCGGCGAAAGAGTGATAGTTAGGGGACTAAAAGTGCTAGTTTCAATAATTGAGGGGCTGAAAGTGTAGTGAGGGTATAATTAAGGGACCGAAATTGCAATTTTCCCTTTCAAAGAATGTGAGGTTCCTACCTTCACTTTCTTTACAAACTATCTCGCCAAAATATTTTCAAATAAAGCGAGGTTCCTAACTTCACTTTCTTTACAAACTATCTCTCCGAAAATTTTTCAAGGAAAGCAAGGTTCCTCACTTCACTTTCTCTAAATCTAGAAATCCCTAAAAAATGCCTCTATTTTCAGAATTTTGGAATAAAAACTCATTTTTTATGGAAAAAAACTCCTAATATAATCATGTATGGGCCACATTTAGTCCATACCTAAAAAGTAAGTAATAAATAAAACAAATGATGTCAAATTAGTTATTTTAGGTGTTGTACCTTGACATTCATAATAAGTTGTACATTTGTCAAGATGAACCCTTTTAATGAAACGAATAGAGTATATCCTTATACACACATACATTTTAGGGCAAATGACACCAGTGGCCACCCAACTATTCGCAGTGTTCAGTTTTGGTCACTCATCTTTCAAATGTGCGCGTTTGGCCACTCATCTTTCTAAAACGTGCTTGTGAAGCCATTCCGTCAAAAATGATGTCAAATTTGACGGAATCCATCAGCAAAGCATCAGCAAACCTCCGAGAAGTGAAAATTTTTGTTGCCATAGCTTTGTCTATGCAAATTTCTGCATCATTCCAAGACTCAAGATTTGAATAAATTCCAGCCAAATCTAGCCAAGCTTCACCTACCAATCTTCTCAGATGTAACACCTGGTGATTAAACACAAAAAGCACTCAGAATCACAACCTACTTTTTATAGAAAGATTCAAGGTTGGATGTGTGGAACCAACCGCATCGTCTCTATTTGGTCTTTGCAAATCTGTTTGTGATTGAACCAAAGCAAGCAAGATTTTGTATGTCTCTATGGCTTGCTTAGGCTGTTCTTGAGCGGTTTGAAGGATGGCTTTCAACCGTAAAAGTTCCAGCTGATCAATCCCCAGTTTCATCTAACGCGAGGTCAAGTATGGCTTCTGCATCCTCGTGTCTCTGCTGAGCGGATGCAATTAGAGCTAACAGTTTCCAACCTTTGGAACCATAGCATCTAACAGGCTTTCTTTGGAACCATTTCACAGCTAAAAATTCAATCTTGACCAATTGCAGCTAAAAATTCAACCAGATTCTACGTTTGCTGATGCTTTGCTGATGGATTCCGTCAAATTTGACATCATTTTTGACGGAATGGCTTCACAGGCACGTTTTAGAAAGATGAGTGGCCAAATGCGCACATTTGAAAGATGAGTGACCAAAACTGAACATTGCGAATAGTTGGGTGGCCACTGGTGTCATTTGCCCTACATTTTATATAGTAGTTATTATATTAAAAACAAAAAATTTAATAAAAATTAAATATTCATTCTATTATGTAGTGTTAAGTGTCATGTATTTTACATTAGTGCATTTTAAAACTTTAAATAATTTAAATTGTATTTTTCTATTCAATTACTAATGTATTTTATTAATGTAATTATCTTCAAAAAAAGTTAAATAAAATGACATGATAATAAATAACACTCTAATTATAAATTAACATAAATTTTGAGTAAAAGATATATGTAATTCTTTTTAATGCACATATTTAATAAAATTTTTAAATAAAAAAATATTATTTATTATATTTATTTTTAAAATGAAAATATTTTATTGTGAATAAAATATTATTAAATTTTGAACCCTTTTTGGGTCCAGAAATATTGTATTACACCAAATATAATAGGGTATAGTGCCACTGGACCATAATGGTTCAAAAAATGCTCTATTATTGAGTCATTTTAATTTAAAATTTGGACTAAATGGTCCAATATTCCACGGTAGTTAGCCTAACAAAACTAAACCAACTTTCACTTTTTCAGAAAATGGAGAAATATATATATATATATATATATATATATAATTCATATCTTCTTCTGTAAACCATAAGTAAACTTTTATTTTAACATATATCTCGTCATGCAGTTAGATAAAAATACAATCATATCCCCTGTTCCACACTCTATGATGGGTTTAATGATCTGTAAAACTTTGTATATATATATATATATATCATAATTCATATCTTCTTCTGTAAACCATAAGTAAACTTTTATTTTAACATATATCTCGTCATGCAGTTAGATAAAAATACAATCATATCCCCTGTTCCACACTCTATGATGGGTTTAATGATCTGTAAAACTTTGCAGTTTTATTCCAAATTTGAATTATAAGATGATAGTATTGCTTTAAAACATACGTTAATTTGCTTTTAAATTTTAAGATAAATTACGTACATATAGATCCCAAGGTTCAGTCGCTTCGCTACTATCCTAGCTTTAAAAAAACCAGTAAGCAACTTTAATAGTGGCTGGAGTGTAAATTTAAAGGGAAAATTACTTTTAAGGGCGTGATAAGATTTAAAATTATTTAAAAGAGCGTAAATTTTTATAACTCTTATTAAGGGCATAAAATAATATATAATATTTTAATTATTTGTATAGTACTTTTTTGCCCTTATCATATCTCTTTCTATCATCTTCCTTCGATATCAAACAGAAAAACAAAAACAATAGTCGTGCTTGATGCTTCGAACTTATCGTGAGGTGAATCTCATATAGCCTTTAAACCAAAATTATTTCAACTTCTAAATTGATCTTACAAAAATTCTGGCATGTTTTGATGTTTGGGCCTGACGGAAAAATTCTGCCATGACAAACTGATCCCACGAAATCTGCCATGACAGGAAAATTCCTTTCGGTGTGTTATATCAGATGTTGGTCAGAGGCATGTGAAATTATGAGGTGGTTAGTGTTTTTTTTTTTTTTTTGAAGGTTTTGCAGGCATGGTTTGGGAGATGTAAAAAATTATGCATGTTAGTGATTTCTTTCTGTGTGCGGGCATGGAAAGAGAAGGGCAAGGCACGGTTTTGTGCGGTTGTGGTGTGGCGGCTGAAGAGAAGAAAGAAAGAGGAAAAAAGAAATAGAAGGAGGCGGTTGAAAAAACAGGGGAGAAAGAAGAGTACGATAAGGGTAAAATGTATTAGAAAAATATTTAAAATATTAAATATGAATTTACGCCCTTAATAAGAATTATAAAATATTTACGTCCTTTTAAAGAATTTCAAATTTTACCACTCCCTTAAAAGGAATTTTCCCTAATTTAAAAGGAAGTGGGCCGTTGGTTTACATGTTTTCATATTTTTAAAAAATTTACATTTTATATTAATATCTCATGTTTCTAATATAAATTTTTATATTTCTAATATATCTTATTACATTTCTATGCACTATTTATATTAAAAACTCTTTTCTTAAAACTTTTTTTTGAAAACCATTTTTTAAAACATGATAATGAACAAAGAGGTTAAAATGTATATTTTATTACCATCAAAGGTGTTTATGGAAATTTTTTTGAAATTATAGTGACTGATATGTAATGTAATTATACTAAATTTTGGGGGACCAAACCTAACTTACCCGAAAATTTTAAAGCACGTTTTAATTTCAATTATAATTTATTATTCTCTTGTTTATTGTGAAAAGTAGCTTATTTATTACTCCCTCCGTCCCACTCAAAGAGTCCACTTTGAAATGTGTACAACTTATTATGGGTTGTAAGGTACAACACATAAAATAAGTAATTTACCACTATATTTTCCATTTATATCCTTACTTTAGAAGTAAGGCTTAATTGTGAACCACACATTGTTATATTAGTAAGGGTATGTAATGTAAATAAATTCAAAGTGGACTCTTTAAATGGGACAAATTTTTTTTTGAAAGTGGATTCTTTGAGTGGGACAGAGGGAGTATTAGTTAATATTTCAGCTAAATTTTTTTAAAAATAATTTATATTTATTTTGAAATTACCGTTATTTTATTCATATTATTTATTTATGCATGTTATGGACTTAAAAAGCTCAAATCAAAAGGAATAACTACAAGAATTCTTCTGAAGTTTAAATAAAATGGAAAATAGCAATTTTAGTCCTCATGCTTTGTTTAAGTAGTAATTATGGTCCACATTCTTTAAAAACTAGTAAACATGGTCCACATATTTTCTATTTTTGGCAAATTTAATCACTTTAATAGAAAATTCAACAAATTAACAAGCAACCTCTCATTATGTTCGTCAATGGGACTAAAATTACAATATACGCAAATATTGGGGATTAAAATTGTAGTTTTAATCCTATTTTTGTAAAATATTTATTAATTAAATGTTATTTATTTATTTATTATTATGTACTTTGGGTGATAAGTTGACGAGTTAAATCACTTCGTGAGTTAGCAGTTATAACTCATTTGACCAAGTACATTAATCTAATAAGTTTATTTTTAAATTATTGTTATTTAGAATATTTGTGATATTTTTAAATATTTTTAAATTAATCTTGTTTATGGCAAACATTAATCTAATAAGTTTGGGGTACATACTTCCCCATCAGGGGCGAATCTTGGGGGTGTGGGGTGGTTTCCGGCTCCCTCCAATCCCCTCTCCCACCCTTATTAGTAGTGTATATTTAGTGAGGGAAAAAAATTATATATGTATTTTACTTTTAAAAAAATTTTGTTCATATAGTGGACCCTTTAAATATTTTGTTCTGGTTTCATCACTATTCCCCATATGGACCCATGGCGAAAATTGATTAAAATGATGATAGAGGAAATCCTGGCTCAGATATCTTAGCGGAGTCCGACCTAATAAATTTGGAGGGAAAAATGTATGATATAATAATAATATTTTATTAAAGAATTACGTAATAAAATTTAGGGCAAATGACAATTACCCCCTTGTGTAATATTGTGAATGATAGTTACCCCCATATGTTTTCTAAATGTCATATTACCTCATGTTTTAGGACTAAAGTGTCCATTGGATGGAAAATTGTAAAATTAACGGTGTTATAATTAAAACATATGAAATACCACAAATAACCCTATCTATATCAAAGAAAAAGAAACCCTTTAAGCTAAACTTGCAGCGATTTCCAATCTTTACACAAATGCCGGATGAAGAACCTCCTCTCCATCAGCCGGCAACCAAAAGGAATTACCCTGGCTCTCTAGGAGCTCCTACATATTGTGTGGTTTCAAGTTTTCGTTGCTCATTGTCTTGTTGAGTTGCCACTAGGGGTGGGCACGAATCGATTTCCACGAATCGGTTTCCTCAAATTTTAAAATTTTTTGGCCAATTCGAAAACCGAACCTAATTCGTTTTAAAATTGAAGAAACCAAATTGAATTCATAATTCGAATTCGGTTTGGACCGTGGAAATCAAATTCACAAATTTGTTTCCAGAATTAGTTGTTTAACACAATAAAGCTTTGAAGAAAATGAAAGAGAGATGGGAGAAGGAAATAGGATGAGTAAAGAAAGAAAGATAATGAAGAGAAGAAAGAAAATAGATGAAGAGAAGAAGCACCGTCCAGTTCCAGATCCACCATCGCCATCCCTTCCTAGATCCACAACCTCCACTATCCAACAATAACAATCAACACCACCATAACCTTCTCCCAAAAACTTGATGGCTAAGAGAAGAAAATGAAAGAAAGATGGGAGAAGGAAATAAGAAGAGTAAAGAAAGATAATGAAGAGAAGAAGAGAGAACATAGGTGGGTTTGCAGGGAGAAAGAAAAGAAAGAAAAAGTAGGAGTAGGAGGGGGGGGGGGGGGGGGCGAGAGAGAGAGAGAGAGAGAGATGTAGTGGGGTATAGGAATTTAAAAAAATGAGAAGTATAAACTTTAAAAACTATAAATAATATATCCTAATTCAGTTTTCGAATCGGTTGGATACCAAATTTGAAAACCGATTCTAAAACCGAATTCATAATTCGAATTCGGTTTCAAACCAAACCTAATTGGAGTACTAAATTCGAATTGGGTTATTCGAATTCGGTAAATTTGAATTCGGTTCAATTTTTGAATTAGACCAAACCATGCCCACTCCTAGCCGCCACTTACTAGAGAACAATAAACATCATTCACGTTGTGAAATCAATGAAAGAAGGAACCCCATGTGACTGTGAATCTGGTGTAATATGGAGTAGTGATGAGTGAGTCTAAAACCCCTATTTCACTGTCGACTGTTTGGGATCTTCACGCTAGTCGTGTAATCGTTCTTTCTTTCTTTGGGTTTTGGAATGCCATCAGTTTTTCTTAATCGCTTATTGATTCTTGATTAGCATTAAGCTAGTTTCTTTTGTGGTTTCAAGAACTGAATCTTTTTGGGTTGTTCTGTAATTCTGTTGAAAGTTTTTGAAATATTTAGGGATGCTTGGTGTTGATGAAATTTTCCATATATGTTCTTCTTACTTTTGGGAATTTTCTTTTATCTTGGTTAATAAATGTTGCTGAAATTTTTTTTCTTGCAATTCCTTGTCAGTTGTCACCTACTGATTGTTGGATTTGTTATACATTTTGAAATTACTTGATGATGGATGCTCTAGAAGATTATATTAGGAGTCATCC
>VMRK01000080.1:0-20858 GCA_016801395.1 Leptodermis oblonga
TAACACCACCCCCGGCTCTTGGGCCGGCATTAGCAGTACCTACAAAATTTTGCCTTTCCCCCCCTCCAAAGTTAGGGACAGGGAAGAGGGCTTTCGCTTACCACAAGCATCAAAAAGTCCTCTTTCTCGTTCCTGCTTAATTCCTGCAGCATACTCAATGACAGCAAAATTAGTAGCAGTAACCATCATTTCAAAATAAGAATGTGGGGGTCTAATAGCTAACTCAGTGGCTAAGGGCCCTGACCGTAACCCATTAATGAATGATCCCATCATCGTCCTATCATCTTTTTCATGACATTGCCTAGACTCTACATTGAAACGATCTATTAACCCCATATTGATGAAACTGCTCGGATCAGTAGAGACGCCGGCCCCCCACCACATCAGCGGAAGGAAAGTATTACTCTGCTGGGCATATAATGTAACCACCCTCTGGTACTTCGTTGCGACAAGTATTGCAAGTATTCGTTGTAAACCTGTCTTATGTGGCTGACATTTTTCGGATCATCCGCGCGCAATTGGGCCAATATATGCTTCGGCCTGATGTTAATACTGGACATTTCTGCAATCTTCTTCTTCTCTGCTTCAGTTAACCGTGTCTGCGCTGAATGCCAGTTTCAAACATCTTCTAATTCATGATTGTGCATACCGTTTCTGACCTCTAACGTCCACTTTTCCCCATCAATTTCTCGTCCCTTTAGCTGAAATGGACAGTTTGTCATCTTGCTGCTTGTATTGCTCCGTCTGCTTTTCCCTTCCGGTATGGGTGCCTTCTCTTTAACTTTTTTTGATCTATCGCACCCTATCTCAAGTCTACCTTTTTTCCCTCCCTCTTGTAAGGAACAACCCCAATATTTTCGAAGAGGAAGTAATTTTTGCCGTTGTATTGTTTTCAGCTGCTCGTGCTTTAACCCATGCAATCATATCTTCCTTACTTCTGAACTCTTCGTTCGTCTGAAATACTTCGGTGTGGTCAACATAAATGTCACCACTCTCAACACGTAAATCCTTTTAATACAAAAAGCTGGTTCAACATACTTAAACACAAAAATTTTGATGCAACAAATAAATTGCGCAATTATATTATCGACGAAAGCAGAAGTTCTGACGGAATTATAATTAGCATAGGTTGGAGGGATATTGCGAATGTCCCGGCATTTTTGGCCTGGAAAATCGCCGGAAAAACGGCCGCTCGCCGGAAAAATGGCCGCCTGTCGCCGGGTTTTTTTCCCACCGAAATACCGCCAGTCTGAGACGGTATTTTCGGCCGCCGAAAATACCACCGCTGGATGGCAGTATTTTGGTGGGAAATACTACCGCTATCCTTAGAAATAACGTCGGGCGGTATTTTTGGCTGAAATACCGTCGGCAGTATTTCTAGGGTAAATACCGCCAGACTGGGGAAATACTACCCGGCACCGGGGGTATTAAGCCGAGAAATACAGGCCGGAGGCCTGGCGGTATTTCTAATAGAAATACCGCCGGCGTCGGGGAAATACTGTCGGTCTCCGGCGGTATTTCCAATAGAAATATTGTAATGGGAAATACCTCCGGACGCCAGCGGTATTTCTAGGAATTTCATCCGGGGAGACAGTCTTCCCGGCCGAAATGTTACAGAAACAGCAAAAAACGTCCAGATAATCGCAGATCCGGGAAAAAAATCCCCCCCGAATGGGTTTTTTTCCCAAAAATTAAAATGAAGCGGTATATGGAGAATTTATTTAGGCAAACTAATTTAAAGTAAAAAAATAAATACAGTGTTTACTTACAGTGTAATATGGATCGTACTCGGGTATATCGGCCATATTTGAATAAACGTGTCAGTGATGAAATGGAAAACAAGTGTTTCTGCAGTTTAATGTATATGGAAAACAACTAACTCTAAAGGTTGGAAAATGCAGAACTTGGCACCTTACTTATAGGTGAAAAAATGGAAGAAAAATAATTTTTAACCATAAAGGGCAATTCAGACTTTTCACAGGGGAATGTTACTGCGTTTAGTAAAACGGTTACTGCGTTTAGTATGCCTCGAATAAAAAAACAAAACGGAAAAAATTAATTTGAAATTAATAAAAAAAAAGAAGGAAGAAACGAATTCATGGAATTCGTTTTAAAAGAAAACGAATTCCATGAATTCGTTTTATTAAAGTTTTTTTTTTTTTTTGGTTATTCTTGAAGGAAGTGAAGATTTGTTTCATTCCAACTTCGTTTTTTATATTTTGGGAATGAAAAAAAAATTGTCTATTTTGATAATTTTTTGCCCCAATATAAATATTGGGGAAAAAAACCCGTCTTCTGTACGTAACTGGAAGTCACCCATTGATTTTTCAGTCTTTGTGGAATTGCTACAGCCCAAAAATGTGGGACATGATGAATATATGGTATAATCATTACAACAGAATATGAAAATCAACTGAGCCTAGTCCTTAGAACTCCAAGGATAATTCGATGAAAATATACCAAGTTCATCTTTTGATTATTTTATTCTACTTTTGGATGCCATCAAGATTTAATAGAGATAAAATGGTTCAAGAGTAAAAATTAGTATCTTTTAAAATAAACACAATTGAATTCGGCTTATTTAAACTGGTTTTTAGAGGTCTTTTTAAGTTTCTTTCTTTTTTTTCATTTAATTTCTTCCATACCTGATGAGGTCCGTCCGACCCGTCTGGGGTGGAGAAGTAATTTCGGTGGACGGGTTGGTAGGACGTCTGACCTGCCAAAGGAAACGCTCCGACGATCAAGTCAGCCACAGTATGAGAGTAATTCAATTGTAGAGAAGAGAGAAGACCCCTTACCATGTTGGTCTTATTCATATTTATAGGAGTAGATCCTTAGTAGGTCGGGTGAATTTGCCTTATCTTGGGGACAAAGGCCCTCATATGATTACATGACATTATATTTGGTTCACAGTCAATAACATCTTCACCATCTAGAGTAACGATGAGTCGAAGAACACCATGCATTGATGGGTGGTGAGGTCCCATATTGACTCTCATTAGGTCAAGGGGACATACTTTTAGTAGTGGGACATTTTGGTCTCCATACACTATTAAGACCCCGAGGTCCAACGAGGGGGGGGGGGGGGGGGGGGGGAATAGAAGATATGCTAGATGATCATCGAAATATTTTGGGATTTTCGAACCATGTCCCTTTTTTGTGTGACGGAAGGGGAACTTCCATTTAAGTATGGGAAAAATTGCGTTCTCCCTTAGAAAAATTTCGGATGCCAGTGTCGGAAAAATTTCCTTCTCCCTTAGAAAAATTTCGGATGCTAGCGTCGGAAGAATTTCCTTCTTCCTAAGAAAAAATATTTTTGGGATTTTCGACCCATGTCCCTTTTTTATGTGACAGAAGGGGAACTTCTGTTTAAGCATGGGAAAAATTGCGTTCTCCCTTAGAAAAATTTCGGATGCCAGCGTCGGAAAACTTTCCTTCTCCCTTAGAAAAATTTAGGATGCTAGCGTCGAAAAAATTTCCTTCTCCCTTAGAAAAATTTCGGATACCAGCGTCGGAAGAATTTCCTTCTTCCTTAGAAAAACTATTTTTGGGATTTTCGACCCATGTCCCTTTTTTGTGTGACGGAAGGGGAACTTCTGTATAAGAATGGGAAAAATTGTGTTCTCCCTCAGAAAGATTTCGGTGCCAGCGTCAAAAAAATTTCCTTCTCCCTTAGAAAAATTTCGGATGCCAGCGTCGAAAAAATTTCCTTCTCCTATAGAAAAAATTCGAATGCCAGCGTCGGAAGAATTTCCTTCTCCCTTAGAAAAAATATTTTTGGGATTTTCGACCCATTTCCCTTTTTTGTGTGACAGAAGGGGACTTCCGTTTAAGCATGGGAAAAATTGCATTCTCCCTTAGAAAAATTTCGGGTGCCAGTGTCGGAAAAATTTCCTTCTCTCTTAGTAAAATTTCGGATACCAGCGTCAGAAGAATTTCCTTTTCCCTTAAAATATTTTTGGGATTTTCAACCCATGTCCCTTTTTTGAGTGAGGGAAGGGGAACTTCCGTTTAATAGCTCATTTCGAGGCTATAGGTATATAGGATGTGTCAGATGTACGCGGATCGAGATAATGAGACGTATAGGCGACAATGACGGATCGTGGGTCGACTAAAACCTTAGAAGAGATTACAGGCTTGGGCCATAAGAGACCCTATACAAGGCCCATAGATTAATGTTTATAAATCCCTAGTAGGGTAAATGAAAGTGGCATTCATAGTTGCTCTTTTGTTAGCTTAGAGAGGGAGGCGGCTGAAGAGAGAGAGAGAGAGAGAGAGAAAGCTAAAGGCTTTCGCCATTTCTGCATGGGTAGTCCGGAGCCGTCGTTGTTCCGACATCCGGCGGTTGCGAATTCGTGCATCGGACTTAGTGCAGCGTCGTGATGTCGGCCAACATCCGACCTGTAGACTGTCCATCCTGAGAGGGGGTTCAGTGTTTTGGCAGATCGTCCCGCCTTGTCTCTCTCACGAGGTATCTCGCTTTCTTTCCTTCATCTTTGTATGAAGGTATGTGAATTTGAGATGCCATGTTATTTTGTAATTTTGTGAATTTGTTCTAGTGTTAGGTTAATTTTCGATTGTTTGGGTAAAATCAGTAAGGATGGGTAATCCATCGGCGGAAGCTAAGAAGGCTTCTATGGGGGAATATGGATCTGAATTTGGCGTAGAGCAAGACTTTAAATTTCGTGTTTCGGATGGGGTGCCCAATAGGATTAGAAATCCGCCTGCTGGGTATGTTACTGTGTATGAAGCCACTTTTCATTCTGTTTGCTTCTACCCATGCATCTGTTTGTGAAGGATGTCTGAGATTATTATGAAAAGCCTTGCTCAACTTGGGCCTGATTCCATCCGAAAAATAGTGGGATTTTCGATTCAATGTTTTAGATATAAGAGGGTGCCGACGGTGGAGTTATTTCAATGTTTGTTTATGTTGTCACCTGTGTCCAAGAGTAGAAAAGATGGGTGGTTCTTGTTCCAAGAGAGGGGTCCGGGTTATCATAATATAATGGTAGACCTTCCAGTTAAGGTGTAGGAGTGGAGGCGCAGATTTTTTTTATGTGTCTAAAGAGCATTTTCCCGATAGATATGTGGAAAAATGGCATGTGAATGATAAAGGTTTTGCAAAACAAAAAAGTGAATGCCCACGAATGTGAATACATAGATTTGAGATGATATGGCTGATTCAGCTATTCCATGTGAATGTTGTGCTGATGAGAGAATTTTGGCTATTTATGGGTTGAGGTGGACCCAGCTGTTATAGAGACCTAGATTGGCGAGAGTAAGTAATAAGCAATTTGTGTGTACATGTTTTAGTGTTAGTTTATCATTTTGACTGATGGTAAGTTTTGATGCAGGCATGGATTTTGATGAGTTTATGACGCTTGCCGCAGCATGGTTGGCTAATCTGGTGGACGACGACAAGTTGTATGAAAAGGCATTCAAAGAGGCTCGTCGTGTTGGAGGCTCAAAGGATCCTTCGAGTGGCAAGGCCGTAGCTACAGTATCATTTGATGATAAGGTTCGTCTTAAGGGAGGGTCTGACTTATAGGGGTACGATGCTTGATAGCCTCCATCGGGTAAGAGTAACGTAGTAGCCGAACACTCACTTACTATTTCTGATTGTTCGAAGGTAATGGGAGAATGCTTGCCTAACTCTGCGATGTTAACTCCGCTGGATCCAAAAATTCTAGAGGATGTGGATTATGCCAAGAGAAAAGCCTGGGCAAACGAAGAGCAGGATTTGGATACCATTGTGGAAGATTATGCTGAGGCCATGGGCACGAATTTTGAAGGGGTGGTTCCGCGCCATCCTTAAAAAAAGCCATCCCTATTGAAGCGTCTGGCCTCAGTTGTGGTGACCGACGGGGCTGCGCAAGAAGTCTTAGCTGAGGGGCTGGACGTTGGGATGGAGGAAGTGGATGATGGCCCTTTTAACCCTTATGTTTCTTAAGTTGAGAAGGAAAGATGATGTTCTTTGCAAGGCTTCTCACTTTTGCGAGTGGGTAAAGGTGGCTCTACCCGAGAATCATAAGGAGGATTGGAATGAGTTATTCGGATGAGAGATTTTGAATAATTTTGACAAGGCTGCCTTTGATACACACGTCCAGTCTGAGCAGCATGCCGCGTACAAGTCACGGTGTAATAAGAGTATTAAGGGTTTGAAGGAGGAGATGGAGGTTAGCCGGCGGATACTGGACAAGTGAGCTAATGACCTGGATGCGGCCAAACTAGTTGCGTCAGAAGCTGAGAAAAAATTGATTAAGGAGCAAAAGCAAAACGGTTTCCTTCACGATGAGCTTCAGCTCACAGAATTGAAATTAAAGGGGAAGGATGATCAGCCAAGCTGCATCGGGAGCTGGACATGGTAAAATCTAATTTTTGCCAGATGGAGCGTGGGAAAGTTAAGGCCACGGGCGATTTTTCTATACTTATGTCTAAAGAGTTAGAGGTTATAATCAAGAAGCTCTTTTACTCGCAAAAGTTTGGAGTTCAATTATCCAAGATGGCAACCGGATGCAAGCATCGATGGTTGAGTGAAGGTGTCATATCAGGTGCTAGGCAAGTGAAACTGGATTCGACGGATGAAGCCGTTGCTCAGTTGAAGGGTTTCAATCCTAACGGGTCCAAATCTTTTGACAAGGAATTTTTGCTGGTTTTCAAGTTATTGACTTTGATGACATCTCATTCTTTTGGAAAGATCTATCCATGAGCTTGGAAGATGTGAGGAAATTCGCTCCCTAGGCCAAGCCCAGAGAGGCTAATTTAGTTAGCGAGATTGTGAAGAAGCTGCGAAGCCGAAGTGAGGATGTGAAGCGAAAGCGAGAGGATGCCTTGGAAGGGCTTCGAAAAAAGTGTAAATCCAAGGCAGCATCATCCAAACCTGATCTTGAAGCTGAGTTGACCAAAGGGGGAGCCATAGGCGATACTACAGGGGCAATTTCGATAGATAGAGGAGCGGATGCTGGGTTTTTGGAAGGTCACAGCGGGACGGAGAATGTTGGAGTGACTTAGCTATCTTGGAAGATCTAATGCCCCATGGGCTTTTTTAGCAATGATTTGAACGTATTATTTTGCGTAGGCATTTTAGCTTTTCCTTTGTAGTAAGTAGTTAATTTGGTTTGAACGGCCTCATGACGGCTTTTGTTTTGAAGGTTTACGGAGAATCTACCTTCCGTGTCATTAATGTGTGTCTTTACTTCGGAAACATTTATGATATGTAATACCTTATGCTTAAAGGTATTTTTGTGGAGGATGTATCTTCCGCTTAATTTGTACTTTTGCCTTTACTTTGTAAAGGTGATAGGTGTCGTTTCAACTACCAAAAAAACCTACTAAAAACTAGTATAGTAATAAGTAGGATCGTCTCCACAGGGACTGGCAATTTTATTTCTCCCGTTAATAAAAACATCTAGTTGAAGCATTGATCTCGATTAATTCATGCAATTGCTCATTGATTCAAAGATTGTCATGAAAAACACAAATCAGTTAATTCTAGGGACGATGAACCCCAATGACATCTATCCATTAGACGTGTCAATAGTCTAATGAACTATCAAACCAACTCAAGTAATCCATTCAAATATGATGAATCACAAGCCCCAAAAGGACCTCTCACTAGCCCGAAGGGAACCCATGCATGCAATATTACAAAACAATAATTTCAATCCAAAGTATGCATGCAGACATAAATCGACCAGTTAAAGATTGCCAAGATTCAAACTAACCCTTCAGTAGACGTGTCAATAGTCTATGAAGTTCGGGTTAATAAGCAATCTACAAACACAATCCAATTTCCCCTTATTGTATTGGCAATTACTGTGGGCTCCCTTCGACATAATTGCTTCTCTAATTAATCTAGCTAACAGGCCGTGGGCTCCCTACGACACCTTATTATTAACTATATTAACAGCTTTAGGAATTAGGGAAACCTAGCACTAACAATTCTTATCGGGTTAACTTTAAGAATTATTACCCCATTATCTTTACTACCGATACGATAGCTTCGCCACGTATTAGCCCCTTCCAATAATGATTAATTGGGGGAACTAATTGGCAGTATCTGACTAAACCCAAGTTAGCTACACTTAGATAAAATCAGAAATAAGATTTATACACAGCAGATAATTAGGAATTCATGCATTCATACTACCTTGAAAATACTTTTATATCTCACAATTGTAATAACAATTTTGATCAAACTTCAACTAGAAAAGAAAATAATAAAACTAGACTAAGGAAAATAAATAAACTTAACATTAAGAAAATAAATTATTATAGCAGAGAAAAAGTAGGGAGCCGAAGCTCCCTCCTAAAAAGCATAAAACGAGATATATCGCTTAATGATACAATCAGCTACCTATTTATAGCAAAAAACTCTCATACTGAATCTTCTAGAAAACCTAATTAGATAAGAACTAAAACTAAGCCAAAGACGGCTAGGAAAGAAAAAAGGGCGCAACCCTAAATCTCTACACACTTTGGCCTTGTAGTTTGACTTTGATTCAATCTGCTAAATTGATTTCTTCTCCATCCATTCACGTGCAACATTCAATTAATTTTGATTCACTTGTGATCTTGGACTTTGGCTTGGTTTGGACTTGCAATTTGGGCTTCTTCTTCATTTAACTCCTTTGGGTCCGCAAGTAAACATTGGCCTTTTAATTAATTAATTCACATGGCCCACTGAGAATAGATTCCAACCACAAATTTTCCAATAGCCTGGCAAAGCACTAATCTCTGGAGCTTCTTCTTAATCTCGGCCCCTGTGCAGCTCGTCTACGGTTCAACGGCGCTCGTTTAGGCAAATGGGCCCTTAATTTTGCTCTTTTTGCAACTCTTCTTTCTTTCTACCTTGCTTCCTAAAACTTGTGTTTAACAAACAGAAACACTCCAAACCACAGTGAGCACTGCCAATAAAGACTCTAAAATAAACAAGCTAATGAGAGCCGATCAAAAGGTCTACGATGTGATGCCTTATGCTTAAATTTCTTTTTTCAGAGGATGTACCTTCCGCTTAATTTATACTTTTGCTTGTACTTTGTAAAGGTTTATGATGCAATACCTTATGCTGAGACGTCTTTTTTTGGAGGATGCACTGTCCACTTAATTTATATTTTTTTCCTTTACTTTGTAAAGTTCTATTATGTATTCTGCCTTATGTTCAAAGGTCTTTTGCGGAGGATGCATCGTCTGCTTAATTTATATTTCTGCCTTTACTTTGTAAAGGTCTATTATATATTCTGCCTTATGTTCAAAGGTCTTTTTGCGGAGGATGAACCGTCCACTTATTTTATATTTTTGCCTTTACTTTGTAAAGTTCTATTACGTATTTCTTTGTTGATCGCGCAATTCATTCAAGAATGATGTGAAACTATATATATAGACCGATATTTTCAATTAAGAAAAAGACGGCTGGATGTCTGTGACTTTCATTAGAATGTCAAAATAAGATGAACAACGTCCTACGTATATATTCCTTTAGTCAGGATTTTCATTGAAAAAGAAATAAAAGAAACATTAAGAACGACTGCCAAATGAGCACTCAAAAGTAGAAACGCTTGAGATTGGAAATGTGCCATGTCCATGGAATCATCTTGCCATTCAGGTCTTGAAGTTGATAGCTACCATTTCCATTAGCAGGAACCACTAAGTACGGGCCTTCCCAATTAACATCCAACTTCTGGAGAGGTTCCTTCCTGCTAGCCTCATTTTTTTGCAACACGAAGCCTCCTGGCTCCAATTGGGACATCCTGACCTTGGTATTGTAATATTGAGCCGTGAGGGACTTATATTTAGCTTCCTCAAGGCTACAATTTCGCGTCTTTCTTCGAGGAGGTCAAGATTGAGCCTGAGATCCTCATTGCTGTCACCCTTGGGAGGATGTAGAATTCTGTGGAATGGTACTCCGATTTCTGCTGGGATGACTGCTTCTTATCCAATTGCCAAGCTATAGGGGTTTTTGCTTGTTGGAGTGCGAGGGGTTGTCCTGTATCCCCATAGGACGTTAGACAATTCTTCCACCCATTCTCCTTTAGCCCGGTATAGTTTTGTTTTGATGCTCTGAAGCAGGGTCGTGTTGGTAACCTCTGTCTGACCATTTGCCCGAGGATGGGCGACGGATGTGGGAATTTGCCAGATGCCGAGTCCTGCACACCATGACTTGAACGGTTCTTTAACTAGCTGAGTGCCATTGTTGCTGATGAGCACACTAGGAATGCCGAAACGACAAACAATGTTTTTCCAAACAAACTTGATGATGTTCTTTCCTGAGACCGAAGTCAGTGCCTCAGCTTCCACCCACTTTGTAAAATAGTCGACTGCAACGACTAGAAATTTGAGCTTGCCAGGAGGCTCGGGGAAGGTTCCGACAATATCGATACCCCACTTGAAGAATGGCCAAGTACTGGTAATGGGAATCATGTCTTGCTGCAGGAGGCGTCGGATAGGAGCATGCTTTTGGCACTTCTCGCACTTTCGGACTAAATCCGTGGCATCGCGGGCTACCGTGGGCCAAAAATTGCCCATGTGAAAATTTTTTCTTGCCAATACCCTTGGCCCTGAGTGGTTGCCGCAAACTCCTTCGTGCATTTCTCTCATGATATACTCTACCTCTTTTGGTCCAATGCAACTAAGCCATGGTATCATGTATGATTTTTTATATAGGATATCATCCTTTATGACATAATTTGTGGTGCAGAGTCTGATAGTCTGTGTGGCATCCCTTTCTTTGGGGAGGATGCCATTCTGTAGGAAGGTATAGATGGGGGTCATCCATGTGACAGCATACTCCTTGATGGTGGAAATAATGCAGGTTTCACTGCTTCGTGATGGAATTGACTCCACGAGGACGTTTTTGTGCAAAGGTGAGTATTTGGAGGAGGCTAACTTACTGAGAGCGTCCACTTTTTTGTTGTCCTCCCGAGAGATTTTCGTGACTGAAACACCGAGAATTGTGAAGCAAGCGACTTGGCTTTCCAAAGGTACAGTTGCATGGTAGCATCTTTAGCTTCATATTCACCGTTCATCTGACTAACAACCAATAAAGAATCCCCAAATGCCTTTAGACTCATAGCCCCTAGTCTTTGTGCAAGGGTCATTCCAGCAATGAGGTCGGAAACTCAAAATGCAAAGCATAAAATGATTTGGTACCATACAGATCAAGAATGCAAAGTTCGGATCTTGACCCATCTGCCCTGGAAGATCCGTCGACAAAGAGTATCCATATGGAAGGTTCAGTGATAGTCGAAGTGGGATGGTCTTTTGACGCGACGAGTATTTCTGTGAGAATCTATCCTTTGATAGCGTTGCGTGGCTGAAAGAGAGGTTAAATTCACCAAGCTCGATGGCCCATTTGACGAGGCGGTCAGATGCCTCAGGTTTGTTCATGATTTGATGAATAGGATGGTTGGTCAAAACACATACGGGATGGGCTTGGAGGTAATGTTTGAGACGTCGTGCCCCGTGGACCAAAGAAAGAATGAGTTTTTCTATATGGGGGTACCGTTGTTCCGGACCTTGGAGAATTTTGCTTACAAAATAAATGGCCATTTGTATCTTGCCTTTTCTCGAAGAAGGACTACACTAACTGAGGCTTCCGACGCAGATATGTACATGAAGAAAGTTTTGCCCGGAATAGGTCGGGTTAGAGTAGGTAAATTGGTTAAATGCTGCTTGAGGTCTTCAAAAGCTTGATCTTGATCCGAACCCCATTGGATCAATCCCTTCACCGGGGCACCCTTTAGGATCTTAAAAAATGGAAGTGCGCATTCAGCGGACTTGGAGAGGAATCGATTTAGAGCTGCTAATGTACCCGTCAGGCTTTGGATGTCTTTCAACTTGTGGGGAGGGGCCATGTCCAAAATTGCCTGAACTTTTTTTGGGTTCGCATTTATCCCATGGTGAGAGACATAGTGACCAAGAAACTTTTCAGACCCTACCCGAAACTGGCATTTCACAGGAATGAGCTTTATGTTAACAGATCTTAAGGTCTGAAAAGTTTCCCTAACATCTGCTAGAAAGTTGTCCAGTGTCTGACTTTGGATCACCATATCATCAGCATAAACCTCAATATTTTGCCCAGCTTGGGCAGAAAACACGCGGTCCATGAGGCGTGATACGTAGCACTAGCATTTTCAGGCCGAATGGCATTTTCTTGTAGCAAAACACCCATTTTTCAGTGATGAAAGCAGTTTTAGGTGCATCTTGAGGGTCCATAAAGATCTGGTGATAACCCTTGTATGCGTCGAGAAAGCATTTCACCCGAAAACCGATAAGGGTGTTGACTTTTAAGTCGATAGGGGGTAGGGGGTGACAATCTTGAGGACAGGCTTTGTTAAGATCAGTATAATCGACGCACATCCTCCAAGTATCATCCCCTTTCTTGGCTAATTTGACAATTAAGTGGGGTAGAATACTTCTTGAAGGATGTTAGCTTCAACCAAGCTAGCCACTTCCTTGTTAATGAATGATTTCTCTCTGGAGCAAACATTCGCTTTTTCTGCCGGACGGGCTTGGCATCATGATGGACATTTAGCTGGTGCACTATGAGGGAAGGACTAGCGCCGGTTATGTCCTTTGGTCCCTATGCAAAGACATCAAGAAACTCTTGAAGTAGGATAATCAGGGTCGACCAGATGGGTTGTGGTAGGAAGGTACCAATGGCTACTGTTTTGGGAGGATCACTCTCTTGAAGGCACACATCCTCTGTTTCAGGCCCTAAGTCAAGTGGTTGGATGGGTACGTCGGTAAGCAAGACAGAGAATGATGAGATGGGCTTTTTAGCACTTGGCCCTGCTTCGGGGCTGGGCTCCCTTTTTCATTTTCGAAGGGCAATCCAATGGCATTCATTGGCAATTTGCTGATCCCCATGAACAATGGCAATGCCATTCGCTGTTGGAAACTTAATGAGGAGTTGAAAAGTGGATATGATGGCTTTTAGCTTAGCCAAAGCTGGTCGGCCGAGGATTGCATTATATTGCGACTGTGCTCAGACCCCTAGGAATTCAAGGAGGATGGTTTTTTTACCATGGGTCGTCCCCGATGATGACCGTAAAAGTAATGAGGCCCTCCGCTCATTTGAATCGATCCGCGAAATTGACCAGTGGGGTGTTGGTAGGCTTAAGCTGTAGGCGGATGTCCTCGTCTAGCCTCTGAAAACAGTCCTAATATAAAATTTTCGCCGAGCTTCCTCCATCCCAATATACCCAGTGTGCCAACTTGTTGGCAATGACTGCTTTAGTGAGCACAGCATCAGCACCAGTGGTGCGTTCGGGTTGGACGTCAGCGTGGGAAAAAGTCATGGTTTCTTTTGGATCTAGCTGGTCATGATACGCACCTATATCCGGAGTGGTTCGGCATCGGGTTTTACGTGTGGATTCGGTATCTCCACCAGCTGGACCTCTAATGATTGCCAAGATTTTGCCCATGACCTTCTTTCCATCTGCTCTATCCTCCTCGTCAGCCCTTGGGCGTTTATCCTCTTTTCGAGGCCATGTATACTGCTATCTTTGATCGCCATTCCCTTGATAATCAGCTTTCCTATCAGAACTGCCCGATCCCTTAGATCGATTGTTACGTGGATAGTATTTTTCTGCATCCCTAGAAAAGTTGCTTAATTGTCCAATTTGGATGCCATTTTTGATCTCTCTTCAAAGATCTTTGCAATCGTCAGTATTATGACCGTGGTCATTATGAAACTTGCAAAAGAGGTCCTTGTTCCTCTTGAACGGGGGAGATTGGAGTTTAGGTAAAGATTTCTTAAGGTGAACGATTCAAGGAGGTGAAGTAAGATGGGTCACAGGACTTGGAGTCAACACGTCCTCCCAAGCGATCATGTATACTCTTTTTTGGTTTAAAGTCTGATGGGTTTTTAGGCTTGTACTTGTGAAATGGTGCGTTGAATTTTTGTTGTATGGCGGTTTCAGTCTTGGCCAACTTATCCCCACTTTTTAGCAATTCATCAATGGTTTGAAGAGGTTCATCAATTAGAGCTTTGAAAGCATCTCCCTCTTGAAGGCCATTGATAAAGGTTGCTATAGCTATTTGGGGGGCCAACCCAGGGACTTCCATGCACTCATCGTTAAAACGATCGATGTATTTCTGAAGGGTTTCATTGCTTCCTTGGGACAATGAGCAAAATTGAGCCTCATTTTTGCCATATTTTTGACGTTGTAAAAACTTGGTATCAAATTTAGATGCAAAATCCCACCACGAGACTATACTGGATGGGGGTAGACTATCAAACCAAAGGTGAGCTTTTCCAGTTAAAGTTGTCACAAAGTGTGTGCACCATAAGGGTGGAGGGGGGTTATGGACTTCCATGGTTGAAGTAAAATGGGCGAGGTGGTCGGCCGGATCTTTAGTACCATCATACTCTTTCAGTCGCTCCTACAGCTTGTAGCGTTTATCAGCCACAAAATTGGCAATTTCTGGGATAAATTGGGAGCGCTTGGCTGCACGTTGGGAAGCGGTAAGGAAGGGAAAATGACCAGTGGGGGTGGCGAACTGTTGAGACACGTAGTTCGTGTGATTGTACGGCTCTGTATAGTAATTTGGCGGCAAAGGTTTAGAGGCAGAAGCCGTGCGGCTGGGGTCAGCAGAGGGTCGGATGGTAATAACCGGATCGGGGCGTTCAAAACCAGGGATAGTTGGCTCAAATGATGGGGGCGTCGGACCAGTTATGGGTTGATAGGTAGAAGCCAAATGTTGAAATGTAGCAAGCATTTGCTGTATGGACCCCAAATTGTTCGTAAGAAATTGTTGGAGCTGGTCAGCCGGAGGGGCCTGAGGTAGACCCATCGATAACCTAGACGGACCTGCCTATAGATGGGGGGTTGGCATGGTTTGAGATTTCACGAGCGGTAGCTCTGCCTCCGGTCGGGGGAGGGGGGGGGGGTGATGGTGAATCATCAGTTTCCACTATAACATCCGGATCTTTTGACATAGCTTCCTTTGACATGGTGAAGGAAGGGGTTATACTGCAAACCCAGGGGTTTTGTTGGTGAAAAATCAAGTTCCCCACAGACGGCGCCAATAATGAGATCTGTCCAACCCGTCCGGGGTGGAGAAAAAAGTACCGCATATAGTATAAAAATAGTGCATAGTTCTAAGAACAACAACAATAATAAAGTTTTTATTTAAAAGGTACAAGTAATGCCTATCAAATAATTTACATGTATCCCCTTCAAAGTCTAGCAAAACTAAAAGTAGCCCTTGAGGTTTATGAATACTACGACCATCGTATCTCTCTGAGTATTATGTTAAATAACAATTAACTCCCACTGGTTTGGTCACATATTTGTTCTCCAGTTGTCAGACAAAAAAATGAATACAATTTACAAACCTCAGGAATGTTTTTGAACATCCGGGGGGGGGGGGGGGGGGGGGGGGGGAGTTTAATGATAGCTTTTCAATAGTTCCACCAAACCTTGAGGGCCTTAAATGTAATTTACCTAAAAAATATCATTTTAAGGGTATAAGTAGTGTTTCTTTTAAAAAAGTAGTGTTTGCAGTACAAAATGTAGTGCATGTTTCTAGATAATAATAATTTTTAAGGATATAAGCAGTGTCCATAAAATAAACAGTATCAATTTTAAGGACAAAAATAGTGCATATTTAAAAAATTGTGCACGTAATATAAAAATTAGTGTCAATTCTAAAAAGAAAAATAATAATAATAACTTACAAGTGGTGCCTATATAAACAAAGTAGCGCATGACTCCCTTTCTATGTACAAAATTTCTTTCTACTGAGTCATTAAAAAAATTGCTGAACCAAATAAAACGCTAACAGCATAAGAATTAACTAGCTTGGCACACGTATGTGTATTACGTAATGTTGAGGGTATCCAATACAAGTATATGTTGACAACTCAGCTCCCAAGGTCCTTTCACCATTAATATTGTCCTGTGCCCATTGTCATTTCTTCATAAACTACAAAATCTTGACTTAACGACTTTGAATAATTAAAGTCATATGTACCCATTAAAGGCAGAGGTGTATAAATCAAAAATAGATTGACGCTAAAGTGTCATCAAAACCTTTCATATTTTTATTACATCAATCATGGATAATCTATGTAATGGTAGGGAAAGCAAACCTTTCATAAAAGATATTCTGTTTTGTCTACTTTTTATTTGCCAAGTTTGTGTTGGCTACAGTACCAAAAATACATATTCCAAAGTGGGCTGCATTGGTAGGGAAAGGAAAGCTCTTTTGGAGTTCAAAGCAGGCCTTGTTATTTCTGGAAATCTTTTGTCATCATGGGTTGGAGAAGATTGCTGTGATTGGGAAGGAATCACCTGCAACAACCTCACTGGACATGTGGAGAAGATGGATCTTCATAATCCCACCAATAATATTGCTTCCTTGGGAGGTGAGATTAATCATTCCTTGCTAACTTTGGAGCATTTGCAGTATTTGGATCTTAGCTCCAATGATTTTTCAGGAATCCCAATTCCAGAATTTCTGGGATCCTTGAAAAATTTGAGATATCTCAACTTTTCTAGTGCAGGATTTGGCGGAGAGATTCCTCGTCATCTTGGAAATCTGTCTAATTTGCAACATCTTGATCTGGGATTACCATCTTATGATTTAACTATTAAGAATCTCAGGTGGATATCTGGGCTTTCTTCTCTAGAAAGCTTGGATCTATCTTTGGTGAACATGGCTGAGAGTTATGATTGGTTAGATTCTGTTAACACGCTTCCTTCTTTGTCATCATTGAAATTAAGGAGTTGCTACCTTGTTGGTGTAGTTTCTCTTTCTGATCATTCCCCTCTTAATCTCACTTCACTTGTTTATCTTGATCTTAGTGAAAATAGTCTCAATTCTACCTTCCCTTCTTGGTTGTTCAATCTTGGCAAACAACTATCAGTTCTTAGGCTTGATACTAATTCTTTTGAAGGTCCAATTCCAAACAAATTTGGAAATCTGACCTCTCTAACTTTGCTTGACCTTTCTGGTAACTCTTTTAATTCTTCATCAATGCCTAGTTCATTGTGTAATCTTAGTAGTCTCCTTTCTATCAATCTTGGTTCCAATCAAATTCAAGGATCACTTCCTGTTTGCCTCGGGAATCTGACTTCTCTTAAGGTACTTAACCTGACAAATAACTATTTTGGTGGGGAAATACCAAGTGAGTTGGGTCACCTCAAACAATTGAATACTCTCGACCTTTCTTCTAATTCTTTCACATCACCTATTCCCTCAAGTTTGGGACAATTATTGGAGCTGAAATTTCTATTTCTTCATTATAATCAGCTCAATGGTACAGTTCCTCCAACCCTTGGGAGACTCACCAATCTACAAGAATTCAACATCTCTCACAATTCATTGATTGGTGAGCTGTCCGAATCCCATTTTGCGGAACTAAAAAGTTTGAAATTCTTTTGGGTTTCACAAAACCAATTTCTTACTTTTAAGGTGAACTCCCAATGGATCCCTCCATTTCAACTTCGGAAAATTGCTATGGATTCTGTCTTTATTGGAACTGAGTTTCCCAATTGGGTTCAAACCCAAAGGAATCTTACCCTACTATCCATGGTAAATTGTAGTATCTCTGGTACTATCCCTGAGTGCTTTCGGAATACTCATATATGTCCAAAAACTACTTGTCGGGGCCTGTTCATTTATTTGATCACAGTTCTGCAAAAAATTTCTCACTTGCAGTTCTAAAGCTTGGTAATAACAATTTCACTGGCAGCATTCCAAATCGCATATGCGATTTATCAAATATAGTTATCCTATCTCTTGCCAACAACCATCTAACTGGAAGAATTCCTCCATGCATTGGAAAGTTGGGAGAGTTTGAAAATCTGTACATGCTAAATCTGTCAAATAATAGTCTTTCGGGCCAGATTCCAAGTACACTGGGTAAGGTGACCACACTCATGTTTCTGCATTTAAACAGAAACAACTTTTCTGGCACGCTTCCATCATCATTGAGGAATCTGATATTTTTATTCACTCTCGATCTCGGAGAGAATCAATTGGTGGGCACTATACCCGACTGGATTGGAAAAGAAATCCAAAGTTTGCAGTTTCTTAGAGTTGAGTCCAATCATTTCCATGGAAATATTTCTACAGATCTCTGCCAGTTATCAAAGCTTCAGATTTTGAATCTTGCAGAGAACAATTTGGTCGGTCCCATCCCTCGCTGTTTCGATAATTTGACTATGATGGTCTCAAATGACTTGGGTTCTTCTTTACTTTTAGATCGTATGCTGATGAACTCATGAATCATGAGAAAGGAATAGAGCTTGAGTATTCCTCAAACCTGCGGTATGTAAAGTCTTTATCGTTGTCAGGAAACAGTTTACATGGCGAGATCCCCGATGAGTTAATGGAGCTTAAAGGGCTACAAAGTTTGAATCTATCAAGCAACAACTTGAGTGGAAAAATTCCAGGGAAGATTGGCGATTTGAAGAATCTTGAATCCTTAGATTTGGCAACGAACCACCTTTCTGGACCTATTCCTCCAAGTTTGGCAAATATAGACACTCTAAGTTACCTAAACTTGTCATTTAACAATTTGTCAGGGCGGATACCATCAGGGAATCATTTTGATACGTTGAATACCCAATCCATTTATGAAGGAAATAGTGAGCTTTGTGGTAAGCCACTAGCAAAGAGTTGTCCTGGTGATACAGCTCCAAATGAGAAGGGATTTGGCGAACAACAACGAGATAAGGATGTTAATGATGATAAGTTCGACTTCTTATGGTTTTATGCTGGTATAACTCCTGGTTTTGCAGTTGGTTTCTTATGTGTTATCTGCACTCTTCATTTTAAGAAATCATGGCGATATGTGTACTTCAGGTTCTTGGAAAACATCTATTGCAGAATTTCAGAATAGTGACATTGCGACGATGATTCCTTAGCTTGGGCTGGTTTGGTCCGCAGGAAAATAAAATTGAATAGGAATGTGATTGATGAGATTTCAATTCTGGAGCAAAGTAAATACTTTCCATTATCATATTTGGTGGAATCTGAATACTTTAATCTATGTCTGGATAGAGTATGAGGAAAGTCAGCATGATGATTTTTTATTTAATTTGCAGTCTTAAATATAGAACTCCTTTTTTTTATTTATTGATTTTTACATTTAAATTATGAAATTTAGTTTAATTTTATTAATATTTTTCAACTGCATATTTACAGCCAGTATTTATTTCAGAAAAACTCCATTTAGGGTGGAAATGTTTTACAATTCTTTAAAGGGCATAAATGTTTTACAATTCTTATTGTGGAGTTCGAAATTGTTTAAAAGGCCAGGAATTTTTTATAATATTTATCTATTAAGAGCTTAAAAGTATGAGTAAGATTATAATGCATGCCTTTACGTAACCATTTATTTACTGAATAATGATCTAGGGAACACTTCCAACATCTATTGAAAATGTTAGCAGTATCCCACTTTGTTGCATATTGCGCTTCGTCGTATCCCTCTCTTCTTTCGTTATTTTTATTTTTTGCACGCATTTTGTCAGAAAAAATATCCATATACAGTATATATAAGACACATGCTAAGTGATGTATCTAAAAATGAACAAAGTATTGGGATTGGCCCAAAAGAAGCTTTTAAAGTAATAAATAGTTAGAAGTTGAGCTGATACGAGTATTTTACCCGATCTCATAAGAGACCAGATAGACTAAAGGCCTCTTCTTTTTGATGGGTTTGAAAATAGTTTTGAAAATTGATTTTTGAAAAATAGTTTTATAATGTAAAAAATTATAGCTGAATAGTGAAAAGTATATTGGAAATGGTGATTGATTATAATATATTAAATTTACCATTGAAACCAAAACTTAAACCAAAACCAAAACGTAAAGAACATGCCCTAAATATACAAACGAAGATAGGCTAAGAGACGGGCCGATAAAGGATCTAAACCCGGTAAGAGACTCGGCAGTTTCATAATAATAAAGTCATCGTAGTAAAGAGAGGAGTTAATGACAATAATTACATGTGCAATGGATGAAAAATCATTATTGATTGATGGATGAATATGGGTTACAAGAAAATTAAAACAAGTGTCTATTACAAGAGTATAAAAGCTGGTATCCGTTACCTATGCATTGAAGTCCCGGGGTAATTACACCCATATTACAACTGATGGCAATTACACCAGAAGTAAACTTGATGGTGGTTATGAAGGAGTAAATGCTCAATGTCCATTATAGCAACATTAAATAGCAGTAAACTTGATGGTGGTTATGAAGGAGTAAATGCTCAATGTCCATTATAGCAACATTAAATCCCGATAGCGGTTACAAAGATAATCCAACATATAGAACGAGCAAGTCTACACTATAAATACAAAACGTCAACTCAAAGTAAAGGATGTTGAAAGAGGTACACGACTATTCTCTTAACACATAAAATTATAGGCAATTCCGCTCACTGACTTGGGCGTTAGAGTGGTAGCAAGGCCTTTCCCGGGATTGGGAGATTCAACTGGTGTTGGGGTCCAGCACGAAACTGTTCATCTGACTTTGGGAGATTCAGTGTTCTAAAGAGTAGATAGTGTTTCATCACCAAGTAAATTAGGTTAGAGATGCACCTTTTTTTTCTTTTTCTTTTTTTTTAGCTTCACTTTTTCTTCTTTTGCTTCTGGTTTCTGGGTTCCAAGTAAGATTGGACAAAATTTTTAAGTTAATTGAATGGGAAAATAAAGAATTACACTCGATCTCTTCCTCTTTCCAACAAAATATGAGCATATTCATCATATGCACCTTTTGCCAAGGGACTATCGTTTTGTGAACTTGGTCTTCTTTGTATTCATCTTCTCTTTTGGCACTTCAGCATGAAGAGGGTTTCGTTTCGATTTCATCTTAATCGTTCTTCTCATTCTTTGAAA
>VMRK01000143.1:0-20966 GCA_016801395.1 Leptodermis oblonga
CTCCGCTGAGTTGAACTCTTTCATTGATTCATTCAGTTTATAACCTTATGACACTCACACTGCTACACAAAAACAGAAAAAAGGAACGAACAAGTGACAATCTTACTAATCAAAAGACTGAAATCCAATGATAAAAAGCTCAATTGAGATAAAAATTTGAAAAAAAACACGACGGAGATATTTACCATTTTGCCGCTTCCACTTCAATCAACATGCACTGAAGAATGCAATTCCCTACACTGAAAAATTCAACATAAACATATCAAAATCCAGCCTTTCAAAATCAAAATTAATGTTGCCAATTTGACAATGAACACAAAAAGAAAAGAAAAAAAATCACTTCAGTGATGCCCTAATCGACAAAATTCAAGAAATTCCCACAGATACGTTCAAAAGAAAATTAAAAAAAAAAAAAAACAACGATCTCATACCTCAACCGAAAAAAGAGTGATTTTCATGTAATCTCCGACTAGATTTGGCGGCGAGAGAACAGGCGGAGAACGCTGTCGTTTTCGATCAGTGAAAAAGTAGGTCTCCGGTTGCGGGAAAAGTTTGTTGCTATGATGTGTGAGGAGCAGACAATAATACTGTTACTAAATTGCCCTTATTTAGTGATAAGATTTGTTTATCCTGTTCTCTTTTTCCTTCCCGATTTCTTCTCTTCTCCCTCAATTTCTCTCGTCTGTATTTCTTTTCTTTTTCTGTCTTTTCCGTCCTGGTTTCTTAATCACTTCCTCCTCTCTCCTGTATCACTACTGTCACTTCTTAAACAATTAATTATGAAATTATGTAATGTCATCTTTCATCTACAAATTAATTCCCCTTTATCATCTGATTCAAAATAAATTATACACCGCTTCTAATTCACATAAATTTAAAAAAGAAAAAAAAAGTAGTCTTCATCAAGATAGAGGCTCTGTTTTTTTTTCAGTTCTTACAGAGGTTTGAGTTTCATTTCAGACAAGCTTCCAAAAGCATTTAGGTTTCTTCATATGTTGAGAATATGATAGAACGCCAGAATGAATAGATTTCTTTCGCATTGTCTAAGTTAAAGCAGAGTCGGTAATGAAAGGGAAAATCCAATAGATGATGGACTTCTCTGGTTGCACATTTCTGAGCTCTGATGATTCCTTTAGTATAAATAATATGAGAACCAGTCAAGTTTGAAAACGCATTCAAAATAAAAGTTTGAATTTTTTGAGGCAACCTTCTCCCTTTTTTTCAATATGTGTTAGGATATCTCCTCAAATTCTTAATACAATAGACGTTGTTTGTAATAGACTAGATGCAGTAGTCAGAGCAGTAGACAGATCTCATTCTATACAGAAAGGGTGCTAGCGAGAACTGTAGAGGGGAAGGGTAGAATAGAATTGAGGGTAAATATGTTAACTCTTCTATTCTGTAATAGTGCGTATTCTCGTGGATTAAATCACGTTAAATTGCTGTGTTTTCTTTTCTGTTTTTAATTCCGCTGCAGTGTTCTTGTTGGAATATCTCTTTTAACAAGTGGTTTAAAGATCCTGAGAGGTGTTTTTCCTAACAAGTGGTATTAGAGTCGGGGACCATAAATCAGAGATTGGATCAGAAAAAGAAAAAGATGAATGAGCCGTTCGCGATTTCAAAGTGGTAAGGAGATTTTGTTTTGGAGTCTTCAACTACGGGCCGCTGACGAAGACCAAATTTGCCGAAGAAGTTGATGGCGATGAATAAAATATGGTAAGTTAAGTGATGAGGGCATCCCCAGCCCTACGCCAAGTCAGTATGCAGAGGATCCCAGTTCAAGTAATGAGGACTCGGAAAGTGCAGCAGATGTTCGTGTGCTCCATATAGGTCCGCCAATGCTCCAGGACCCGAGCCCATATCAGAGAGATCCGTTCGTTGACATAGTTGGGCCTATGACCCGAAGAAGGACAAGGAAGCTCAGATTATATCTTGAAAACCTTGTTCAAAGGAGTGCTACACAAGCCCAGCTCGTTATGGACACCAACGCCCTTGAAGAGAATAGAAGTAAGGTTAAAAGCCACACTTTACTCTCGATCATAGGGGAAATGGCGCCTACTAATCAATCCAGCTGAAGGAAAGGGCATTTCAGAAGTTCTTTAAGCAAAATGAGTTTTTATATAAGAACAATAAGTTATGCATCCCATGTAGTTCATATAGGGAACTACTGGTGCGTGAAGCACATAATGGGAGGTTAATGGGTCACTTTGGTGTAACTAAAACACTTGACATGTTAAAGGAACACTTTTACTGGCCTAAAATGCGAAAGGATGTAGAAACTATTTGCTCACATTGCATTAATTGTTTAAAAGGAAAGTCTACTTCCAAACCTCATGGTCTTTATACACCTTTGCCTATTACAACTGTTCCTTGGACTGACATCTCTATAGACTTTATTCTAGGGCTGCTGAGGACACAGCGAGGTAATGACTCAATTTTTGTCGTGGTGAACAGATTTTCTAAAATGGCTCACTTTATTCCTTGCAGGAAAACAGATGATGCCAGACACGTTTCTGAATTGTTCTTTAGTGGAGTGGTTCGGCTACATGGAATACCACGCACAATCGTGTCGGATAGGGATGTTAAATTTTTGAGTTATTTTTGGAAAATATTGTGGTCTAGACTAGGAACTAAATTGTTATTTTCTACTACTAGTCATCCACAAACGGATGGTCAGACTGAGGTGACCAATCGAACAGTAGGGAATTTGTTAAGGGCACTGATTAAAAGTAATCTTGCAGGTTGGGAACAGGTCTTGCCGATTGCAGAGTTTGCCTACAATCGCTCCAAGCATTCATCAACTGGATTTTTGCCCTTTGAAGCTACTTACGGCTTCAATCTGTTGACGGTCATGGATTTACTGCCACTGCCCCTGAAGGAACAAACAAGTCTGGATAGCGAACAGAAATCAGACAGCGTCAGAATGATTCATCAGAAGGTTCGAGAGAACCTTGAGAAGAAAAAAGCCAAGTATTCTTCAGATGCAAATCGAAGTCGCAAGGCTATGAACTTTGAACCAGGTGACTGGGTTTGAGTTCGCATGAGGAAGGAAAGGTTTCCAGCAGCCCGGAGGATGAAACTCCACCCCAGAGACGATGGGCCTTTTCAAGTTATAGCAAAGAGGAGGGATAACGCCTACAAACTGGATCTACCAGGTGAGTATAGCGTTAGTGCATCTTTTAATGTTGCTGACTTGTCTCCATTTAATTTAGACCAGGATCTTGATTCGAAGTTGAATCCTTTCCAACCGGGAGGAATGATGAGGGCATCCCCAGCCCTACGCCAAGTTAGTATGCAGAGGATCCCAGTTCAAGTAATGAGGACTCAGAAAGTGCAGCAGAGGTTTGTGTGCTCCATAGAGGTCCACCAATGCTCCAGTACCCGAGCTCATATCATAGAGATCCGTTCTTTGAAATAGTTGGGTCTATGACTCGAAGAAGGACAAGGAAGCTCAGATTAGATCTTAAAAACCTTGTTCAAAGGAGTGCTACAGAAGCCCAGCTCGTTACGGACACCAACGCCCTTGAAGAGAATAGAAGGAAGGTTAAAAGCGTCACTTTACTCTCCATCACAGGGGAAATGACACCTACTAATCAATCCAGCTGAAGGAAAGGGCATTTCTTAAAGTTTTGATTTTCTTGAAAATCTTGAATTTCGCAGTTTACTAAATCTTGAAGAATCTTGAAAATCTTGAAGAATCTTGAAGTTCTTGATTTTTAACATTTCGAAATGATTTCGGGAGATTCCAGAACCTTCCTACATCATCTCCACCATGTGCCATCTTATTTGGGCCGAAACCCACCTTGAAGTCCATCTTACAATTTCAGCTAGCCAAGCCCACGAGAAGCAGCCCACACGCCACTTGGAAGCTTAGGTAGGGGAAGGATTAGGTTTTGTGCATGTTACCTAATTCTACCCAAAGTTTGTTACAAGTTAGTTAGGTTGTTACAAGTTTGTTACAACTAGATCAATTTGGTAGTTTCAAAAAGGGATCCCTTCTTGATCTCCCTTTTTGATTAGGTTTTATAATTATTTATTAAGTATTTTAATGTGTAAATTCGGCCATATCTAATAGGGGGCAGCCGAATTAGGAAATAAACACCAAACCTAGTTCTTTTATGTTTCTGGTTTGTAAGAAATCAATCTCTTGATTTGTTTCCAATTCTATATCTTTTTCTTTTGTATTTTGGACTTTAATTTCGTCCATCCTACTCTCTATAAATAGGAGGGGACGAAATTCATTGTTCCTTAGTTTATTAAATGATTTAAGTTATAGTTTTATACTTCTTTAATCACTCACCTTATTTTGGGCTTATGTAATTTGCATGTTTGTTAATTGCTAAAAGCTACAGGAACTATAGGCTAATAGATAATTGCTCTGTCTATTGCTAAGCTTTGTTTAGATTATTTGCTTGGTTCGAATTGCGTGTTTAATTTACTTTGTAAGTTAGTAGTCTGCCGAATCCAAGGGTAAGAATTCTATAAGTTAAGAGTTGCGTCTTGCATTCAGACTTTTCTTGGCACTTTCTACATTGAGTTCTTGGTTTCCACGGCGTTGGGGATCAGGAGTTCACATCATCAAGGTTGATTGCCTATTTTGGTGTGGAGGGCTTTTAATTGAGTGTTGTTTAATTGGGCTATAATTGTTGTGGCCCAGTTGTGATTTTTAATCAAACTAGTCTTTAGTGTTTGGGTTAATTGTACAGAAAGTTTGCACGAAATTCGACATAAGGTTGGGGTATTAAGTTGAATTTTTTATTCAGATTTGTTCAAGTTTACGCAGCTGTGATGAAGACTTAATTTGGGTTTCTTGGGAGGCAGTATTTGGCTGAAGTGTGCAGCTTTATTACTTGTGGGTTAATTTAATTTGGTTCAAGTGATTTAAGGTTATTTGGATCAATTTAAGCATGTGTGAGAAGAAATTTGAAACTTCACTCTTCGATGGGAAAACAGATTTTACGATGTGGCAGTGCACTATTCAAGATTTATTGGTGCGAGATAATCTTGATTTGGCACTTGAAGATAAGAAGTCCGAAGGGATGAGTGATAAAAATTGGGATACGATGAAAAAACAGGCAGTTAGTACGATTCGACTTGCACTTGCTGCAAAAATTAAATACAGTGTCCTGAAGGAGAAGACACCGAAGGGGATCTGGGACAAGTTAGAGAGCATATATGCGTCAAAGTCACTAACGAACCGGTTGTGCATGAAGATGGACCTCTACACTTTGAAGATGAATGAATGAGGGAATTTTCATGATCATGTGAATGTGTTTAATCAGCTAGTATGCCGACTTCAAAACACGGGAGAGGAAGTCGAAGATGAAGAGCAGGCTTTGTTGTTGCTGTCTTCTTTGCCATTGTCTTATAAACCGGTTGTGCAAACAATGCTTGTTGGGAGAACAAGCTTGACACTTGATGATGTGGTTACACAGCTGAGGGAGAATGAGAAGATTATGGGAAAGAATACTACGCCTGGGGTTGATGAATCACTAGCTGTTACAGAGAATTCGAATCAAGGGAGGAGTCGTAGGAGTCATTCGCGAGTTAGGAGTGACATTCGTGGAAGATCTCGGCCGAGAGACTACAGTAATTTAAAGTGTTATTACTGTTGGGAGAAGGGTCACATCCAATATGCTTGCCCTATCATGAAAGAGGATTTGAAGAGTTTGAGGGAGATGAAGAAGAAAGGCAAAGAGAAGATTGACGACTCTACTAATGCAAATGTTGTGTATAATGATGATGATTTGTTGATGATGAAGGATACTGAGTCAAGCAACTCAGGTTGGGTGATGGATTGTGCAGCCTCTACACACATATGTAAAGATAGATCTTATTTTGATACTTTACAGGTTGATGGAGATCTTGGACACATCGTTGTGGAAAATGGCCAGAAGATAAATATTGAGTGTGTCGGTACCACACTTCTCAAGACTCACAATAGTGCTACGAGAAAATTGACTGATGTGAAATATGTGCCTACTTGTGCTGATAACATAATTTCGTTAGGAAGATTATGTTCTCATGGGTATAGATTTACAGGTGATGGAGATTTTTGCAAAGTATTCAAAGGAGATGAGTTGATTCTGCAAGGGACGAGGAGTAGTCACCACATCTTTTATGTTGGTGATTTGAAGAATGGGTTTTGTGTTGAGTTTGACATTCAAAAGGAGGAGTTGAAGCCGAAAAAGAAGAAACAAGTCTCATTTTCAGATGATGTTAGGATTTTGGGTCGAGGGAGGATTTGTTAGGGTATCTCCTCAAATTCCTAATACAATTAGTATTGGGCCAAACTTTTCTAATTTTGAATAGATTAGGAAACTAAGCCCAATAGGGTTTCTCTAATTTTATTATAAATAGACGTTGTTTGTAATAAACTAGATGCAGTAGTCAGAGCAGAGAGCAAAAGACAGATCTCATTCTAGACAGAGAGGGTGCTAGAGAGAACTGTAGAGGGGAAGGGTAGAATAGAATTGAGGGCCAAGACATTAACTCTTCTATTCTGTAAATTCTCTGTTTGTTTGGAATAGTGCGTATTCCCGTGGATTAAACCACGTTAAATTGCTGTATTTTCTTTTCTATTTTCAATTCTGCTGCAGTGTTTTTGTTGGAATATCTCTTCTAACAAGTGATTTAAAGATCCTGAGAGGTGTTTTTCCTAACAATATGTTCTACATATATAGTTTTAAAATACTTATTGATCAACCTCCTATCCTTCTTGTAAAGTTAAGTTCTTGTAATTTCAGTTTACAGCACAAGGGTCAGTAGTGTGTTGCTTTTTTAGTGGAACGGTTTATTCACCTAATTTTGACGAACGGGAGGTCGACTTATCTTCTCTTCAGCATCAAATTATAACTTTCCTTCCTCTTGCTCTTCTCCGGACCATAATTCATCCTATTCTACCCGAAGACTCTGTTCAATGGAAAATTTAATGAGATTCATCATCTCTTTTTTCAATTCGAAACTGGTACCCTTCAGTTTTTTAGTTAAAAAGAGCATTGAGGGAGAGAAACCGAAAATAATAGTTATTGTTCGGAGTATAGGCATGAAGAGGGAGGGAGACAAGGATGTGAAACTTATGAAATTTGAAAAGGGCGAAATACAAAAACAACCTTGAGATATGTCATAAGTACAAAACAAACCCCAAGTTTTTAAAAAGAACAAATTAAACCATTGACTAAAAAAGGTAGAATTTTCTAGACATAAATACCCTTCCACCTTCGCTTCGCACAAATTAAACATTTGTCATTTCCTTTGTCCCATATACAACCGGAAAATTCCTCCCCGGAATTGGCCGCCGAATCCATTTGACCATGTACTTGGAAGGGCTTGAAAAGTGGCAACTCATGACCAGCCCCTGGTATTGTTGCAAAACCAAAGATATGGGGCCTGTTCTTTTTCATCGTTTTGAAAACGATTTTGAAAACAAGTTTTGGAAAATAGTTTTATAATGTAAAATGTGTATTGAAAATGTAAAAAGTATATGCTGAATAGTAAAAAGTTGTATTGAAAATGATGAAATAAGATTAAAATATATTAAATTTACTGTTGAAACCAAAATCGTTTTCAAAATAGAACAAAAAGAACATGCCCATGAAGTATGTAACTAGATATATAGATATCATTTTTCCTGGAAAAAAGCCTTCCCACATAAAGGCTATCAAAATGAACAAGCCAGATTCTTGAGGTTTCAATTCAATCACTAATTTCTTGAACAATAAAAAAGTGAAAATTTTGAAATATTGTTCACATGTTTCTTGACATACCAAGGCTACCATGGAACAACAGTGTTTATCTTGAGTTTGCGGGCAAAGCTAAGGCTACATCACCGGCTCACTGCTGCAGAAGACAAAAGAAAAACCATCTTTTTAGCCACACTAATAAATAATTATGTTGCAACTTGCAGTATCGGATTAAATATAAGGTGACAAAAGTTCTAGGGCCTGTTCTTTTTCATCGTTTTGAAAACGATTTTGAAAACAAGTTTTGAAAAATAGTTTTATAATGTAAAAAGTGTATTAAAAATGTAAAAAGTAGATGCTGAATAGTAAAAAGTTGTATTGGAAATGATGAAATATGATTAAAATATATTAAATTTACTGTTGAAACCAAAACCGTTTTCAAAATAGAACAAAAAGAACAGGCCCCTAATCTGAAAACTCAAGTTCTCAAACCCAGCAGCGATCAATGCTCGATACAATGGAAGTTGTCTGTGGTATTCCAATTTCGATTCATATCACCGCTGCAATCACAAAATTTTAGGAAACATTAAGAAGTACCCGACCTAGATTCCACAAACCTCAATAACCCAATATCCATCAAATTCGAAGAATTTGAAAGGTAAAAGGAATCAAACCTACAGACTCTGCATTTGGAATCCGTGGTAGGATAGAGCAGGGCAACGAGGTCTGGAGCAGTTGTGAGGCGGAAAGCAAAACTCAAGGGTATTTTGTCTGCAAAAGTATATCTTTTAGTCAAGGTTTAATTTGTACTTTTTCAAATTGAGGGTTTGTTTTGTACTTATGAAAAACCTCGGGGTTATTTTTGTATTTCACCCATTTGAAAAAGATGAGGATTGAGGGGGGAGGGGGAGGGGGAGGGGGAGGGGGGGGGGGGGGGGGGAGACGACGGATAAGCAAAGAAAAGAGATACATGAGAAACGGAGAGATAGAAGATTCCAGCGATGAAAAAAAAATACAGAAAACAGAATATTACATAAGGGTAAATTTTAGTAACCAAACAAAATTTTTTTTTTCTTCTGTATATACTAAATAGAGCTCTCACAATAATATTAGCCATAGAAAATTGTGCTTTGTGAGACGTACATGTGTTCCTCCAGAAATCAATACTTGTGGTCGATTGTCGTGCTAAGTCTTTTATTTATATGAGAAGGTGTCATCAGATACTCTCGAGCCCCATTGAAGTACTGTAGAATTGTATTTTTGACTTAATATATTTTAGGGTGAAAGACAAATACATCCTTGGTAGTTTGAATAAAAGACATTAGCGCTCTCCTAGACTTTTAAAATACCCATTTACCTCCTTAACTATGGATTAATCTAGTAATTAGCAGAAATTTAATAACGTAACAGTTGTTTTGTTAGATTCCTAGAGCACCCTTCGTCGCTTCCATATACTTACCCTTTCTTCCTTAACTTTCTCTTCTTCGTTTCTCTTTAACATTTTTATTTTTCTTCTATTCTTTGTTCTTTCCTGATCATTTTATTCATTTTTTTTTTTTTTGGTTCCATTTTATCTGGTGGTGGAGTTTTACAATATTTTTGTCTTTTCTTTCTCTCTTCTTTTCCCCAACCATTTTTCTATCTGTTTGAATATTAATTTCTTCATTACCAAATATTACCATTTTTTTTTCCTGCCTTTTACTTCTGGTTTCTTTTACAAATCGTTTTCTTGTTTCTTTTGCAATTAAAAAAAGAAAAGAGAAAGAAGAAGAAAAACTCAGAACCTTGCTAAAACCTCCATGCCAAACCTGGTTGAGGAACAAAAAAAAGAAAACTGGTTGAGGAAATGCCAAAGAGAATTGATCATCACCCCTCCACCCAAACCATCAACTACCTTAAATCTTCCATTAAATTAAAGATACGCGCTGCTATTATTATAGGTTCCAATTTGAATTGTAGAACTGTAAACCACCGCTTCCGCTGTTTTTTTAAAGGTGAAGAACCTCTTAATTTAAAGAAGGTTAAAACCTGCATAAAAGAATCGGTAAGGAAGGATTGAAAGAAAAGAGTGGATGAGTAATTGAACCAAGATGGATTAATAAATTTCGCAACTGAAAGGGAAAATCTTAGGTGAAGAAAGAGGGTGTTTTGTACTTAAAAATCAATGACACATGTTTCTCCTTTATCTTTTACTGTAACTACCGTTAGTTCCTTATATAAACTAAAGTATAAGGAGGGTAATGGGAGTTGCTAAAGTACGAGGGGTATTTGTCCTTCAATCAAACTAGAAGGGAGGAACTTGTCTTTTACCCTATATTTTAGGCTTAATCCCTATTTACCCCATATATTTCTAAAGCTAACTGTTTGCCATCTCCCCTATTTCTGAAACTAATTGTTTGCCCCCCTCTTACCTGTTAAACTATAAAAATCCCTAAACAAACAAAATACCCCTTTGGATTGCTGACATCATGCTCTCAAGTTTCAGTAAAAAAATTTCAGACAAATATATTTCCAAGCATTAACTGCATATTACTTAATAAAGAAAAAACAACGGGTGAAGGTTTCTCTGATACACAATCGCCGTTGCACTTTTCTCGCTCCAAACCGCTACCGCTGACATTTCTCCGGAGTTGAACCGCGAACTCCATTATCGCCGACTTTGCAATTTTCCCTCTCCAATCGCGGTTCTCACAAAGAACCCGCTGCCACTGCTGTTTATCCTTAGCCAAACATTTTTCCCCGGAAAAAATTTATCGTTTGCCACTCTTCTCCCAGCCGACCGTTTCTCCCAGCCCTCCATTATCTCCAACTTTACTGGTACATATGATTAATTGTTTGTGGTTATAATTTTTGTTAGTATCGAAAAAGGTATTCAATGAATGTTTAATAATTGTTCAGAATTTGTCTAAATTTTTTTACTTAAACCTGAGAGTGTGATGTTAGCATTCCAAATGGGCATCTTTGTCTTTTCAAGAATTTTTATGGTTTGACTCGTAGGAGAGGACAAACAGTTAGTTTTAAAAACATGGAGGTCAAACAATTAGTTTAAAAAATACCGGAGACAAATAATCAAAAACCAATAATACATGGGGATAAATAGTTATTAAACCTATATTTTAATACTCCGTATTTGTAAATATTTTAAAACAACTCTATTCAGTTTGACTTAATAAAACTTCTCCCAGCACCGAATTTCATTTCAATTTATTGTATTTTCCAAATCTATATTCAAGATTAAAAATAGAGAATAAAACATACAAAAGAACAAAGAGAAATGATTCAGAGTAAAGCAAGAAGTGAACAAAAACGGGAGAAATAGAAGAGATCGATGCCATTATCACAAGACTAAAGAAGATGGTCTAGTATAAGAAAAAAATGAAAAGAGAAGTGAAAACCAGACTAAAACTAAGAAGGACAGAAGGAGAGAAGAAGAGAGCATGATGGAATGTATTCGGAATATGTGGGTCGGCTGCACTACTTACAATCAGGATGGAGAGACTATCACTAGGTTATAGTAAAATAATTATATTATACCCCCTTTTCTAAATATGTACTAAATTGACCTATAACTTTATTTATTTTTAATCTTTTAAGCACTTAAATTTAAATTTATACTAATCATTTCTTTTTTTTGAGTACTAATTTGTAGTATAACTATTATTATACAATTTTGGTTTTGATTATAGTCAGTTTAAATTCTACAAAATTTTAAGACATTAAAAATTTTGAAATTTCTTTTACTTCAATAACAATAAAATTAATATGTAATACCTAAATTTACATATGGAGGATGCTTTGTTAGTATTTAATATTTTAAACATCTTTTAGTATATTTTTATCTTTAAAAAACTATTTTTAATCTATATAATTAAAAGTTACTAATTACATCAACAGTTTTTTTGTACTGTCGGAGCTTGTTGACTCATTGACCTATTGACCCTCTAACTCTACCGAGTAGTACTTTGGTCCAGTTTTGACAATATTGCCCAACAGATAGAATAACGTACACGATCACAACTGATAGGTGTCCTTTAGCTGCTGAATTTTAGAGCATATTTGTGGAAAATCTCACGAGTATGTGCAAGTTTTTGCTAAATAAATGCAGGTTTTAGGATGAAGAATAATTAGAGAAAGCAGATGCAAAAAGAGGAAGAAAAGAGCAATCCAGCCCAAAGAAGCAATGAAGAGAGGAATTATTCATGTCATGCATGCAAAAAAAGAACAAGTGGGCCAAAGTTGAAGGAGCCCAAATGCAAGAGGAACAAGCAGCCCAAAAAAGTTGAAGAAAGCCCAATGGAGAAAATAGGCCATTGCCTAATTAAGTGATAACCGCAGGAAGAAATTGGAATGGAATCTGGATTCTTATCAGCATGAATGCTGCGCATGGGCTGTTGCCTAATTTAATTATCCTTCTTTATTTTGGAAATTATTTTTGGTAGTATCCTACATGGAATAGAATAGCCTAATTTAATTATCCTTCTTTATTTTGGAAATTATTTTTGGTAGTATCCTACATGGAATAGAATTTTAGTAGTTTACTATTAGTTCTTCTCTCCATTCTACACCTATATATAGGGATAGAAGGGAGAGAACACACACGTTCGTAGGAAGTAGAATATTATTCCATATTTTCATAGCCAGTACAAAAGAAATAGCTGTAGGTTTCGTTTACGGCAATTTGGAGAAGTTCTGCCAGCAGAGGTCCCGTTTGCCCTAACGGGAGGTCGCATACTCTGAGACTATTTTCAGATCATAAATCAAGTATTTCTTTCTTATTTATTTTATTCTTTTCAACTATTTTCAGTATGAATCATATAATAATTATGTGCGTAGTTAGTTTAATTATGAGTAGCTAAATTATTTATTCCGGCATAATGTAATAGCAATTAATCCGGGCATGTTATGAAACCGAATTGTGTTTAAATTAAATTGCATGTGTTCCTTCTTATTCTCTGCTCATAACTTTGATTACTGATATTTAATTAAGATTGATCACCTTAGTTGAATTAGGTAGAGCCAATTAATTCCCAGTTAAATAACATAATATTTATTGGGCAAGATTAATTAGTGGTAAAGTTACCTTCAGGTAATAGAGAATAAGGGGTTAGTAATTCTTAGATGTTAATTCAATAAGAATAACTAAAATCGGGTTTCCCTAGATCTTAAGGCTGTTAACTTGGTTAATAGGTGTCGATGCATTACGACATGTTCCTTGTTAATTAGAGTAGCAATTATGTCTGTGCGGATTCACGGTAATTGTCGATAAAGTAAGGGGAGATTGGGTTATGTCTGATGCGGATTCACGGTAACTTATAACTGATTGATGACATGCTATTTAATATATTATTGAGTTGATGATTAACATGCACGTGATTATTGTGATTTACATATTGCTGGAATACTTTATTTCATTGATTAAATTCTTTTTCTTAATTTAAGTTTGTTATTTATTTTTCATTAATCTTTTGAAAAGTCTCTCTGAGCAAACTAAGGTGGTTGCAAACCAAAATAGTTTGGAGTTAATAGGTTTTGTGATTTTAAGCAGTCCGTTCCCTGTGGGATCGACCCTGTCATCATTGTGCTACTTATAGCTATTGTTTGCAGGTTTATACAGTACTTTTACTGTATTTGATAGGGCTAACGACGGTCCTATCAAATTGGCGCCGTTGCCGGGGAACGGTTTTATGTTTTAAATCACCTTTTCCTATTAATTTGTGCTTTTGTGTGTTTTATGAGCAGATCGTCGCAACCTGAATTGCAGTACGATCCAGAGATTGAAAAAACTGCACGAAGACTTGCAAAAGAAGCAGATTCGGACAAGGTCCCGTTTGCCCAAACGGAAGGTAGAACAGAAGCTGAGTCTGAACAGAAATCTGCCCCCAAGCCTGATTTTAAGATGGGAGACAGACAGGAAGAAAGAAGGGCCGAGCGACAAGTGGAAGCTCCTGCGGCTGAACCAACTCTGAAGGAACTAAGCAATCACGACGCTGAGGATGAGCCTTCAGCAATTGTAATGCCTGAAGTCACGGGTCACTTCCAACTCAAATCTAGTTGGTTGAGTATGCTACCAAGGTACGGTGGAAAGCCAGGAGAGGATCCCCATAGCTTTTTGCGTGAGTACATCAAAGGGTGCAAGGTACCAGCAGGAGCCACTGTGAAGCAGCTCCAACTCGTGGCATTCCCTTTTGTCCTGACAGGCGAAGCCAATATGTGGTTCTCTTCCCTAGAGCCAAACTCCATCACTACATGGGGGGAGATGAAGGAGGCTTTCCTTAAAAATTACTTCCCAGCCACGAAGACTAATGCAGTAAAGAAGGAGATAAGTGGGATCCGACAAGATTATGATGAGTCCCTCCGCACCTATTGGCTCAGATTTAAGCGATTGTGCGATAGTTGCCCAAACCATAGGTACTCGGATGGTGAGTTGCTGCAGTTCTTCTACCATGGAATGACGGAAGCCGAGAGGATGCATATGGATTCCGCCAGTGGTGGTGCATTTCTGAATAATACTGCCACATCTGCTCATAAAATAATAAAGGAGACACTGGAAGCACGCAATGACTTTGCTGAACCCCATCCGTCTCGCCAAGCGGACCGCCGAAGTGCGCATTATTGATGATGTGGGACCCCGTGAACATGATGACATAACACAGAACAACTCCCAGCTGGTAGCCGAAATGAGAAAGATGACTGAGATGATGACTAAAATGTAGCTGGAACAATAAGGTGCAGACAGAGGAAGTTTGTGGAATTTGCGGAAATATGGGACATTTTACCCATAAGTGTAACCTTGCACCCACTGACCCCCTGGCTCAAGCAAATGCTGCTGGAAACTGGAATGGCCCTTACTCCAACACGTACAATCAAGGGTGGAAAGATCATCCTAGTTTCAGATGGACTGAACCAGGCAGCCAGGATCAAAGTCAGCAGCCCCAGTATCAGGGTAACCAGAACCAGTACTAGTACCAGAATCAGTATCAGAATCAGGCATACCGACCACCACAGCAGAGAGGTTTCCAACCAGGCCAGAATTCATACCAACCACAGCGAAATGGTAAAGATTCTAATGATATAATTGCATCTCTAATGGATCAACAAAAAGAGCAAAAAGCCAGTATTGATAGTCTGGCAAATATGGTGTCCCAATTGGCTGCTTCATTCAAAGAATTAAAGGAGGACCAAGGAAGACTGCCCTCACAGGTTCAAATACAGCAGAAAGAGAATGTTAGTGCGATAACTCTGAGATGTGGGAAGGTACCACAGCCAGAAGAGCAAGAGAGTTCTACTCTGAGGTCCCATTTGCCCAAACGGGACATCGACCCTGAACCTGCCCAAGTTCAGGTACCGTCCAAAGAGAATGTGAATGAGATAACCTGAGGAGTGGAAGGTCTTGGAGCGCTGTAGAAAGAACCTACGTCGAGGTCCCGTTTGCCCAACGGGACCCTGACCTGAAATCGCAGGAACCGAAAAAGCAAGAGAGCATGAGACCCTAAACCTGAAATCCAGGGATATGTCAAGTTTCCGCATCCAGAAGAGCAAGAGAGTTCTACTCGAGGTCCTATTTGCCCAAACGGACCCTGAACTGAAACTGCAGAACAGAACCAGCGGTCCCTCTACACACAGGGATAAGAGAGAGACCTGAACCTTTTCTAAGCCTAAAGGTGGAAACCCCTATGAAGACCCCCTTTTCCAAACCGACTGATCGGGAAGGCGAAAAAACCAAAAGAGGATCCTGTGGATTATTTGGCAGCTTTTGAGAAGATGGAGGTTAACATTCCTTTCCTCAAGGCAATAAAGATCCCTCCTATTGGTAAATTCTTGAAGAGTTTATGGCTGGGAAGCAAGGGAGCACGCAAGGTAATCATGGGCGAGAACGTGTCTGCCGTAATTCAAAAGAAATTGCCACCTAAGTGCAAGGACCCAGGTATGTTTTCTTTACCTTGTGTAATTGGAGATAAACAGATTAAGCATGCTATGTGTGATTTAGGTGCTTCAATTAATGTAATGCCTCTTTCTGTGTATCAAACTTTGACTGGTGTTGAATTAGTAGACACTAGTGTTATAATTCAATTGGCTGATAGATCATGTGTATATCCTGTGGGTCTTTTGGAAAATGTGTTGGTAAGAGTTCATTCTTTTGTATACCCTGCTGATTTTTATGTGGTTGAGATGAGTAGTGATCCGTCAAAAGAGTCAGCCGGAGTCTTGTTAGGCCGACCTTTCTTGAAACATCTAGAGCCCTAATTGATGTGTACAATGGATCTATTTGTTTGGACTACTGTGGTGAAAAGTCACATTTAGTATGGATGATGCCATAAAAGTTCAATGCCTATGGAAAATGTTTATAGTGTTGATATGATTGACCCTTGTGTCCAAGAGCATCTTGAGACTGATTTTTTGCAGGAAGTGAGTCAAAGTTCCAGAGCGACCGCCCATTTGCCCAAACGGGACCCAGAAAACAAACTGCTTCTATCATTAGTTCCAGATTCAGAGCCAGAGTTCAAACCACTTCCATGCTATGGTACGAAGAATGACCTGAAATCTGCCAAAGGGTATAGCAAAGCCATGATGAAAAAAAGAAATAATGAACAAACATGGTTTCAAACTCCCCCACAATGTGATACTGGCCAGCAGATCAGTCAAGGAAAAAAAGGTGAGTTTGTGAATTTTGAGATCAAGGGTCTACCTGGTGAGAAGAAGAAGAAGGTAAGACCACTGGATGTAGTATCCGTCTGTTCAAGTGGAGCTGTGCAAGTTCAAAATCCCAAGATTGGAAAGAAAGTCACAGTCAACAGGAAACATCTTAAACTTTTCTGTGGTGCTACCCAGGTCCAAACAGTGGAAGAAATTCCATTGTTATGTTGTCCGAATCATTGATGGAGACATACTGCGTCTGGCTAAAGACGTAAAAGAAATGCGCTAGTGGGAGGCAACCCACATTTTTTTATTTTTATTTTTTTTAATCTTTATTTGTTTTCCATTATTTCTATTTTTCTGTAAAAAACAAAAAAAAAAAAAAAATTTCAGCATTTAATTTTTGTTGCAGTTAGTCGTTTCCAGTAGCCAACCTGAGAAGCTTAATGGCCAACAATGAGCAGGGATCCAAGCTGCCAAGTCAGCATTTAGGGGGAGCAATCGCCACATTTCCTAAAAGGGAGGACCCTCTTGCAAAAGTCAAAGAAAGTAAGTGTGGGGGTCAACCTCGCAGTTTCCGAAAGAAGAAGGGCCACCAATTCAGGAAAACTTTCCCGAAGAACATCTGTACCAGGCGACGTCCCATTTGCCCAAACAGGAGGTAGAACAGTCACTGAATCTGCGAACTTCGGAGAGGAAGATCTGTGATCCATGGTATGCAGATATGGTTATTACCACCCTCTAATGCTTTTTCATGTGTTGTTTCCTGTTTTTTGTTTTGTGCTGTTTTGTTTTATTTTCCATAGTTGTGTTGTCTATGTATGCTTGAGGGCAAGCATCCTTTTAAGTGTGGGGATGTCTGTGTGATTTTCTCCTGTGTCTTGTTTGTCTTTGGAGTCTTGAATGTGTATGTGAAAGCCAGGATTCTGCCCAAAATCTAAATGTTAATATGAAATAAGCAACATAGATATCTTAGATATCTTATTAATCACTTACTATGCTTATTCTTGTGGATGTGGTTTGGGAAAGAGCAGTTATTTTAATACAGGTTATGCATGAATTCCCTCTTCTAAAGCCTACTAAATAATTCTGAGCCGCACTGGATGTTTTGCATGAGAATCTCTTTGGTTTGCCTACTTGACTGTCAAAATGGTTTATTGAGTAATGCATGGTTGGATGATGGGGGACCTTTTCTAGGATAAACCCTTTTTGGCTTGAATTTCTGAATCGTCCTATACAAAAAATATCCCTTAGTCAGCAAGTTGGAGCCTGGACCTTTCAATTCTGAGTCAGTAAAAATTAGCCAAGGACTGTTTTGAGTAAATCCTTTCTTACCCTTGGTGTGCATGCTGCATGATAATTATGTTCTAATGCTGCGACAGAGGAAGTCATGAAGTACAATTGTGGAGTCCAGTTCTGTTTCCTTTTTGTATCTGCTGAAATTATATGAAAAATCAGTTCTGTTGTGGAAAGAAAATAAGTCCACATTTGAGAAAGAAAAGAAAAAAAATGATGAAATAAAGAATAAGAGCTGGTCATGTTTTGAATACGATTGCAGAATAAGTTCAAAGGACTGGATTTTATGTGCTGAATTTTTTTCATGTGCTGAATAAGTTTTTGGTGACTGTCACTGCTTGAATAATTAAAGAAAGAGCTGAATGTTATGGCTCTAGATCAGGAAAAGCAGGAAGTGGAGTTGATGTCCAAATAAAAGGAGCAGCAGGTTCTATATGCATGCACACTAATTGTTGAATTCTGCAGGTGACTTAGAACCCCATAGGGCCCGACCAAATAAATAAAATCCCTTGGCCCCATTGCGTCCATGTGAATAAAAGTTGTTCTTAACATCTGTGCATTACTCAATCTTTACTGTGGAGATGGTCAGTTATCAAGCTTTTGAGTTCTGACTAGACTAGGGATGAATCACTTGTCCTAATTTTCTGAATTGTGAGTTGTGTGATTTACTACCCATAAGAGTGCTGCTTGGGAATTTATGCATGAACTGTGTTAAACTAACTTGGTATGGTTTGTTTGATGGAATGGTAGAGTTTGCATAGTTTGTGATTAAAAAGTGAATCTCGTGGTGCAAGTGCAATTGACATGAGGAAGTTGGGCAGAGTAATCCTGTGTTTATGTGGTGTCATTGTGTCGTGTGAGTCATGTCTTGGGTCATTTGGGTCATTGTTTGTTTTTTCTATTATGTGTCTTTTGGGTCTGTTCAAGTTTTTGTCTTTTGTGTTCTTGTGTTTGTGTCTTTGTGTTTTTGTTACGTAAGAAAGGGAAAGAAAATAGGACTGAGTTTAATTCTTCACTTCACGCTTGAGGACAAGCGTCATTCAAGTGTGGGGATATTTGATAGGTGTCCTTTAGCTGCTGAATTTTAGAGCATATTTGTGGCAAATCTCACGGGTATGTGCAAGTTTTTGTAAGATAAATGCAGGTTTTAGGAAGAAGAATAATTAGAGAAAGCAGATGCAAAAAGAGGAAGAAAAGAGCAATCCAGCCCAAAGAAGCAGAAGAGAGGAATTATTCATGTCATGCATGCAAAAAGAACAAGTGGGCCAAAGTTGAAGGAGCCCAAATGCAAGAGGAACAAGCAGCCCAAAAAAGTTGAAGAAAGCCCAATGGAGAAAATAGGCCATTGCCTAATAAGTGATAACCGCAGGAAGAAATTGGAATGGAATCTGGATTCTTATCAGCATGATGCTGCGCATGGGCTGTTGCCTAATTAATTATCCTTCTTTATTTTGGAAATTATTTTGGTAGTATCCTACATGGAAAGAATTTTAGTAGTTTACTATTAGTTCTCTCTCCATTCTACACCTATATATAGGGATAGAAGGGAGAGAAAACACACGTTCGTAGGAAGTAGAATATTATTCCATATTTTCATAGCTAGTATAAAAGAAATAGCTGTAGGTTCGTTTACGCGTTTGGAGAATTCTGCCAGCAGAGGTCCCGTTTGCCCAACGGGAGGTCGCATACTCTGAGACTATTTTCAGATCGTAAATCAAGTATTTCTTTCTTATTTATTTTATTCTTTTCAACTATTTTCAGTATGAATCATATAATAATTATGTGCGTAGTTAGTTTAATTATGAGTAGCTAAATTATTTATTCCGGCATAATGTAATAGCAATTAATCCGGGCATGTTATGAAACCGAATTGTGCTTAAATAAATTGCATGTGTTCCTTCTTATTCTCTGCTCATAACTTGATTACTGATATTTAATTAAGAGATGATCACCTTAGTTGAATTAGGTAGAGCCAATTAATTCCCAGTTAAATAACATAATATTTATTGGGCAAGATTAATTAGTGGTAAAGTTACCTTCAGGTAATAGAGAATAAGGGGTTAGTAATTCTTAGATGTTAATTCAATAAGAATAACTAAAATCGGGTTTCCCTAGATCTTAAGGCTGTTAACTTGGTTAATAGGTGTCGATGCCTTACGGCCTGTTCCTTGTTAATTAGAGTAGCAATTATGTCTGTGCGGATTCACGGTAATTGTCGATAAAGTAAGGGGAGATTGGGTTATGTCTGATGCGGATTCACGGTAACCTATAACTGATTGATGACATGCTATTTAATATATTATTGAGGTGATGATTAACATGCACGTGATTATTGTGATTTACATATTGCTTGGAATACTTTATTTCATTGATTAAATTCTTTTTCTTAATTTAAGTTTGTTATTTATTTTTCATTAATCTTTTGAAAAGTCTCTCTGAGCAAACTAAGGTGGTTGCAAACCAAAATAGTTTGGAGTTAATAGGTTTTGTGATTTTAAGCAGTCCGTTCCCTGTAGGATCGACCCTGGCATCATTGTGCTACGTATAGCTATTGTTTGCAGGTTTATACAGTACTTTTACTGTATTTGATAGGGCTAACGACGGTCCTATCAACAACAAAAGAACCACAAAAATTAGGTGACAAGAGAATTCTAGGAAAAACTCTTCAATCAAATTCAATTCATCAAAAAGCCAATGATAAGCCTCGTCGTAGGACTTTCAAATAACAGTAAAAGTACTGTTTCAAACCTACAAATAAAATGCTAAGAAAATATAGCACGGTAGAAAACTGGGTTGATCCACTGGGACAGTGAATATATTCAATTTCCAGATTAATGTAAAGTAGCCGAATTGTTGACTAGTAGTCACCTTTGTGTCTCATAAGAGACCTTAAGATTGTCACGTAATTGTAAAAAATAATAGTTAAAATAGTAATTAAATTAAAGACTTAGGAAGTTATCAATTAATGAGAGAAATTTCGGTATTATGTAATCCACCTTAATCTCATGCATACAATCATAAACCTCTTTAACTTGTCTAATTACTTACGCCGGCTCAGTTATAGATTACCGCGAGTCCCCGCAAATAACCCAATTTTCCCGTAGCTTCTCGATAACCCTCCGCGAGTCTCCGCAAAGGGATTATTTCTCTAACTACGTTAACTAACAGACTGCGAGTCCCTGCAAACCGTATTAATTAACAATAGAAGCATTAAGAACTAGAATGACCCCGAAACTAATAACTCATGCTGACGATGCATTAGAAATTTTCACCCAATTAATCCTGTACTACTCGGCGGGTAGTTGTGTCACTCGCTGACTCTACCAGATTAGACTAAGTTGATCATTGATGTGA
>VMRK01000350.1:0-20333 GCA_016801395.1 Leptodermis oblonga
CCTCATGGAGACTTCCATGGAGATTGTTGTAACTGAAATCAATAATCCGAAATGAAGAAACGTTGAAAATGTGTGAGGGATAAGTCCACTGAGGTTGTTATTTACAAGAATACTTCTTGAATTCTGGTCAGAAATCCAAAACTCTCAGGAATATGCCCAGTAAACTCATTGAGATAAATATATAAAGTTTAATCGCTTCAAATGACCAATCTGATCGGGAATGAAGCCATGGAAACAGTTATTGCTGATGTCCAGCGAAACAAGGAAGGAGAGATTCCCAACTTCCTTGGCTATCGTGCCTTTCTCCACCAGAAAGGTCCAAGGCCGCAACCCTTTGGTGCCTGTGGTTGCAAGTGATGCCAATCCAACTGCAAAATGAGGTGCCCTTGGTGGCTAAGATGTTGGAGGGATCAAATGTTATTTGAGACTTAATGGCTAAAAGAGCAGCCTCATCTGTGGAGGAGCTGCTCATCAATGGTAGAGCTCCACTAGCACTCAAGCAGTATTGCACTGAAATAAACAGTAACAGTACTATGGTAATCTTTCCCATTGGATCTGTTGATGTTCTATGGTAATTATAAGACTTCTTAAAACCTATATGAAAGAAAATTTTCCTCCTTGAGTGTCATTTCTACCTCTCTTTTCATGAGTCCAGTGATACAAGTGAATTTCAAAATACAACTAGAATGTAGACTCTTCTAATCGAACTGAGGGAATATTTCAATCATTAAATTCCTTGTTATTAAAGTCATGCAAGTAGGGATGCTCAAACTGACCGACCCACGCCGAACCTGATTACCGATCAATTTAATGTCTACGTCTATATGTAACCAATACCACAAAAAACTTATCAATAATCAAAAGTCATAAAAAATAAATAAATAAATAAATACTAATAATAATCAAAAGTCACAAAGATCTCAGGAACAAATTATATGAATGACCACTAAATTATTGGATGTGCCCACTTTTGACCACTAAACTATTTTTAGCCTACTTTTGGTCACTAAACTAATGAAAGTGATTATATGTGGAAATTCCGTTAGTTTTGGAGGTTATAGTTAACAGAAGTCATTAGACTTCCCAAGCAAATCCATTAGTTTCTATTCCCCAGCGATTTCTCATGGAAACTCATTCATTTCAAGCCTGACCGGAGAAACGGAGAGCAAGCAGCACACGTCGTCTTCGCCGGCGTTCCAAATCACCAATCTCTCGCAGGTCTCCTCTGCCATTGACGACCCAGATTAGGTACTATGCTTTCTTTATCAGCATCAATATTCTGATACTTTTTGATGATTTGAAGGGATACTATCAAACCTCTGCGCAGGAGCTAATGAGAATAAATGGAACCACAAATGCTCCCATTATGATTTATGCATCCGAAACAGCACTTGGAGCTGCCTCCATTAGAGCATTTAATATGTAAGATTCTGCCTTTCAAAACTACCTTAAACTTGTTGACACAGATGCAAAAGTTTTCTTGGCCTCTAATGCAGCAATGGAGTGGTTTGTTCTGAGAACAGAAATGCTTCAGAATCTCACCTTATTTGCAGCTGCTTCTCTGCTATAATTACAGCCGCATAATTATGTAGCTCCAGGTAAATGCATCCGTTAACTATAACCTCCAAAACTAACGGAATGACCACATATAATCACTTTTATTAGTTTAATGGCCAAAAATAAGTTAAAAATAATTTAGTAGCCAAAAGTGTGCACAGCCAATAGTTTAGTGGCCATTCATATAATTTGCCCAAGATCTCAGCTGTCAGTCAAGAATCTCCGGCCAGTCTTTGTGGAAATATTACTGGAAAGACGAAAGATAACATAAAAATGAAGAAATGGCATCAAGTTTCAAGACATTCAGTTTCATTGTGAAATTGACACTTTGAAAAAACCTCAGCAGTCACCACCGGTCCACCATGAGTGGAGGCTCTGGTGGGAGTGGGCCAAACTTTATACAGAATCTACCATAAAAAAAAATCAACTAGAATATAATTATTAAATTTCTACTCAAATATTAATTTCTTAAAACGAAATTGGAAATTGCTATTCACAAAATACAATTTTTTAATTAATCTTTGTTTAATTTTCAACGTTACTTTCCTTTAATTAACCAAGTTGGGACTAACGCAGGTCCAATATCATTACGTGCTTCATTCACTATTGAAATTCCTCATGCTGTATAGGCAAGACAGATCACTAACTTGTAATAGATTTTCAAATCCATCTGCAAACTAGCTGTGGATATAATTGAAAATTCATTTTTATCAAAGAATTTTTCCCGGGTCTCTTGTTCTAATCATCAGATACCGCAACAATATAAAACTAACATCTAAATCCTACTCTTCCAAACTTGATGAGGGATCAGACATGTTGGTGTTGTTTAATTTAATTAAAGACCTGCAAAAAGACAAGAAACTACGTACAGAAAAAATATATAATATGAAGTAAATAAAAACTTTAATCAAGTCAACATACCAATTCTCTAAATCGTATTAGATGTTTTCTTTTGTTTTTTTTTTTTCCTTTAGATTTTATTTGTCCTCTTTTTAGCGTGCAATTATTATATGACAAATATCCTTTTAGTATTAGATAGAGATTATTTATCAAATTGTGTGTCCAGTGCACTTTGATCAATCCCAAAAAAACCAAAAGAATGAAAGAGCAAAGAGAGTTCTAACTCTAAGACCTACCATTGCAGATTTTATGCAATCTTTTTTGTTGTGTCCAAGATGTTCTATTTATACTTTATAGAATTCTAAATGTTGTAATTCCAATTGTTGTGATTTTTCCGATAAGAATGGAGCACGACCAATAATCATGTCTGATGAAGGGCTGAGCAAATTGACCCGACCCGAACCGACGGGTCCGGTTCGGACAGCTGGTCTGCCTGGACCCGCGGGTCGGCCCAACTTTTTTTCTTTTTTTTTTTTCCGGTCATGGTCAATCTGGGTCCGCAGGTCGGTTCGGACCAGCGGGGCAAATTCGGTTCCCCCTCCAAGCCCGGTCCAACTTGTTTTTATTTTTTTGGACATGGTTATAGGTTGGCCCGAAATAGTACTGATGTGCATAAAATTGAAATCCCCATTGGGCCTAGCCCAACGGATCAAAACAAAGAAACAGTAAAGGATAAAGAAGCCCAGATCCAGGATTAGGTCGGAAAGATCATACAAACCAAGTATATAACTGTCACAAATTTAGGTCGGTCATAAAGGCTTAGGTCGGTCATGAAGACAACAAGAAAAGACTCATTAAAGCTTAGGTCGGAAAGCGTTATAAACCAACTTGTGGATCTTAGATCGGTAAACTTCATAACTCAGCTCAGTTAGATTGGGTCAGGAAAAGTAAACTATACTCGAAAAGCCCAGGTCGGTAAAAGCTTAGAGAAGTTAGATCGGTCGACAGTGTCAAAACTCAGGACGGTAAGTAAATAAAACACAGGAAAGCTTAGGTCGGTAAAGAGTAAACCAGTCTGAGATAAAGATAATATTGTCAAAACGGTTAGACATCATGGTAAGACCACAAATATAATATATATGCAGGAACAATGATAACAAAGGAGCCCTGCTAAAGCCATTATTCCGGGAACGGCCAAAGTCATCATTACAAGGAGAATAAGTGGGAGCGTATGTCTTCATGACCCAACGGAACTATCAATGTAATCTTATAAATACTCAGTCACCAGACTCATTTGAGGTAAGTTCCAATAAGCAATCTCTGGCAATTCTCACAAGCATTTCTTAAGCTATTCTCTCTTATTTACAATTTCTCTGAAAGCTCTTGTTCATTATTATTCTTCTCTTACATATTACTGACTTCATCGTCGGAGCCTATACAAGGGGGGAAAGCCCCGCTCCTTCTCTTGATTAATCTTCATTTGGTCAGTGGAATAGTGCAAAATCATCAAGCTTCCTCATCACTATAGAATCAAGGTCATCCAGATCGGTCACCAAGTGATTTATTCTCCTACACAGTAAAAAGCTTCATCATAAGTTGAGCCTTTCTTGCTCCTCATTTCCTGCGAGGTTTCATTCGGATTGGGCTGTTGCTGTTTTCAAGAGTTCATTGGACCGCGAAGAAGCATCACTTCAACAGTGTAATTTTTGCGTCACATCAAGTACCATAACCACAATTTCCAACTTAAAAATTGTAAAATTATATAGGCCATTGCATGAGATAAGATTTGAATCCGCAACCTACATGTACTAGTAAGTCTTAAGAAAAGCTAGTTAGCCATTCCAACTACTCTTTATTTTGTTATTTTGTGTTCTTTTTTATTATTATTATATTGTACAAATAATTGAATTATGAATCATTTAATATTTTTTCAATTGTATTTATTATTTAAATTACATCACACATGCATTTCATAATCTTAATAAAATTTATTTTTTTATATAAAAAATTTATTTTATTCACTGAATTTATATATTGTTTCAAATTTAAATAATATGCAAAATTTGTCAATTGAAAATTATCTTAAATAAATAAAATTTTACAATATTATTTTTTATTACCGTATTTTATTTTTAATAGTAATCGACGAGAAAAACAAAATTAAATAAAAACAATAGAAAATATAAATTACCATTAGTTTATATATTATTATAATATATGTAGTAAAAATAAACATATAACATAATAAATCAAATAAGATAATATAACAAAATAAAAGTAGGTGGGATGGTTGATCAGCTTATTCTAAGACTTTGTGTTTAAATTTAGGTTGCGTGTTCAAATCTCATCTTAAGCAAATAAATTGTACTTTTTTGAAGAGAATGACCATGTTAAAAAAAAAAAAAAGGCCCAAAACCCGACCCGGTCGGGTCTAGACCAAATCAGACCCTAACTGCCCGGTTCGGGTCGGTTCCGGGTAGGGTACTGTTGGGTTCTGAGTTTGCTCAGCCCTAGTCTGATGTTAAAGAGATGAGTTTTCAATTATTTAAAATCCCCCACCCCCACCATTTTTTATCAATGAAATTGCACTCATAGTTTACAGAACACTGCTCGATAACAGGTGCATCATCCTTGGTATTTTTCGATTGAACCAAATTTGAGTGAATTGTTTTGTAACTCATTAACTATTTGATAAACAAGTTTTGAATCAAAGGTTTGTGTTGAAACATTAGCCCAAATATACATTTATTTAAAAGTTATACAATTAAAAATAGGATATATATATATATATAATTTAGAGTGATATAAGATAAATTGGAGTAATATATTGAATTATATGCATGTACTATCAAATATTACTGTTGTCTACTTTTAAAAATAAATACATAAAATCTCACTTTTGCTCCCAATGAAACAAATTAATTTTGTTGTCTCTCAACTGCAAAAGATCTGTCTAACAGTGATATTCCGGTACTGTCTCATTGCATTTGCCGTAGAATTGTAGTTGTAATTGCTTATATTAGTTTGCAATAATGCAAAATCTAAGTCCAAGAAAACCGAAAAAAGTATTGGATTACGTGACCCTCCTATTAATCCACAAATTTGGAAAAAATTGGAAATCTAATCAGCATTATTACAACGATAAAAGAAATCATCAAAATGCCTTGAGACTAAGTACTGTCTTGCATGAACCGTTATGGCTTCATTATTTCATGCACTAATTCAACAGTTTACATCAATTACTTTTCTAATATTCTTCCCCCATCTCACTCCCATGGGAGATGAGGGTAATCGATTTCTTTTCTATAATCTTTTATTTAGTTTGTGTTGGTCTTCCTGGCGGGAGTTTTCCATTCTCTCATAAACAGAGATTTCGTCTTCCCAAATAAACGGGAGTTCTCCTCCATATAAATAAATGGGTATTTTGTTATTATTCAGTGAATATCCAGTCGATTAAGAGCTTTCATCGGAAGATTAGTGACAAATTCGATATCGGATTCATGTTTCGGTACGTGATTTGTCAAGCGCGATATCAATTTTTTATTCTACTAGTTATAGCTGTACGGATTACTACTTGTTTAAATCTGTATATATTTGATTTAATTTATTTTCAACCGTTTGTATCTGATTATTATAAGATTAAATTATTCACAGTTGTATCAATGATTCTCTCTTGAGTAATGAAATATGACATTTTATTATAAATAAATAAACAAATAAATCAGTTTACATCAATTAAGATATTTTATCTGAAAGTACAGTTTAATGGCAGGAACATTACCGACTAGCAAATTATCTGAAAGGTCTAGATATTTTAAACTAGTTATGTTAAATAAACATGAACATTACCAACAAGCATATTCTCTTCTCTGAAAGGCTTAGATTTCTTAAACTAGTTATGTTACATAAAGATGTAGGAATCTCTCCGATAAACTTGTTTGACTCGAGCACTAATATTTCAATACGTGTAGATTGTCCTAACTCCAGTGGAATTTTTCCAATTAGTAGGTTTTAACGAAGGGATACTTGATCCAACCAAGGAAGCTGTCCCAACTCTGGAGGAATCTGCCCGTAGAATTGGTTTACCTCCAACCAGAGAGTCAATAAGTTTGACATATTTCCAATGGAAGGAGGAATGATACCCGTGAGACTATTCCCAGCAAGTACTAAATTTAGGAGCATTGACATGTTCCTCCCAATGTCACTTGGCACATTACCTGAAAAGTCATTTGGATATCAACAAATTAATACGTGCTCCTTTTTGCTAATTAAATGAATATCAATCACTACAGAAGATTGAAATTTGATACCTGTGAACTTATTATAAGCAACATCAATCATGACAATAGCTCTACAATATGATATGCAATAAGGGAGTTTCCCTCCGAATTGGTTAATTATTCTGAAGATTGACGAACTCTAGATTTGGATATCTTAAGCACAAATCTTGGGGTAAGCTACCATTTAATCTGTTATTATAACTCAAATAAATGTAGTTGAGTGCACTACAATGTGAAAGATTAGAAACAACTCTCCAAGATTTTATAAGCACAATACACACGGTTGATTTTAGTTTTAGGCTAGAGCTGGTAATTTTTTCCAATCCCATTGGGTGTCCCATGGGACCATATTTTTTGGGAGAAAATTTTCCATTATTTTTTTTGATTGGGTATTAGTTGAGAGGGAAATTAATATCGAATGGAAATTGATGGGATGATATGGGTATCCATTAGGACCAATGGGAACATATTATTGGGTCTATAATGGGTACCCAAATAGGACCCATTTTTTTTTCCAATTAATCCCTTTTTAATTTTTTCCCATTTTAAAATAATTTCTTTTACTTTTATTTTGTCAATTTGTTTCAATTTTTTTATTTTTTTTTCAGTTTTCTTTATTCACTTATTTGATTTATATATAAAATCTAATGTAACTAGTTATTTTGGATCGCACCGGTTCAGGGTCGTATGAGTCAAGAGTCAAATTTATTTAAAAATTAACAAATAACGTTAATTTTAAGTAACAAATTTTTTAATAAAAATTAAATTGAATAAATTGCAGTTAAATGGATCGGTCTCTTGGGTCAAAATTGGTCGAATTCTTTGTTTGTCATTTCTCATTTATTTGGGATCAAAAGTTTTGATACACCAGCCTTTAAGCATTAAAACTAGTATGTGTGGATTTTTTAAAATTCTCCTTCGTCCAGATTCACCATATAATTAGTCAAGAACAAACTAGTGTTTGAAGTAGAAGATGTGCTCAAGCATAGGGGAAGAGATTTTTCCATATAGTCAACTATATTTGCACATTTACAGCTAATCATGTAGAAAAAATATTATTAATAATTGTACAACAAAATTAATCTACCGATTATGTCACTTATTCAAAATTAATTATATATATATTAATTTATTAGTCATAACTGAAATAAATGAGAGAAAAAAGACAGAAAGGACAAACAAAAAAAATTAAAATAAAATAATTTGATTCAATTATTAAATGTGAACAGTAATAATAAGTAAAAGTAAATACAAATTAAATTATAAAAAAGAACACAAAAAAAATTGGTAAAAAAAACTCAAGGTGCATTGATTTTGGTAATTAATGGGAATTAAATGGGAACTTAATTGGATCCCATTGGAATCCCTATTATTAAGTTCCCAATGGGACTTGTGAAATTTCCCAATCCCTCCCAACATTAAAATTACAAGTAATTAATTACCTCTACCCAATAATTTCCCACCCAATAAACTCCCTCCCAATTGCCACCTCTATTTTAGGCTAATAAAATAAGATATTCGACTGTACTCATAGGCTTAACTCCCGTGTTAACTTAGCCCCATATACACGTTTAACAGTAAACATTAGGAATATGATAATGTTTGCCATTAGTTGTGTCCGACCTAGGAGACATAGTTAAAGGTAGGGGTGAAATCGAGCCGAGCCGAGCCCGAACAACAGTGTGTTCGAGCTCGGCTTGGCTAATATTTTCAAGGGCTCGAGCTCGATTCGAGCCCGAAATTTGAGCTCGAGATCGAACTCGTTTAAGGGGTCCAAGCTCGAGCTCGGCTCAATCCCAGATATTTCAAAATTTTTCGTTTTTTAATAAAAATTTTTACAATTATTTTTTTAAAAATTTTTTATATTCACAATAATGACCGAATGCCTACCAAACCACGTGCTCCTACTCCATTGCCAGTCTACTACCCACACGATGCACATAGTGATCGCAGTCTTGACAACAACGAAGTTTATGGCCCCTGGAAAACAGACGACGAAGACGAAGAAGAAGAAGAAGTAACACAACTGCGAAGAGGTAGAATCCAGAGACGTTCATCGAATATGAACAGCGGAAGCTGTGGGACAAGCCTAAAATAGACTACTGTAGATTTGGCAAACATTGACACAAATTGTGAGCCCAAAGGCCATCTTACTTGCTTTATTTTCCTTTTTGCTCTCTATTTTTTTTTATAATAAAATGGGTAACCAATCCAACCTTTAAAATAAAAATAAAAAAAAAAAAAAAAAAAGCTCGCATCTATCAAAACAATTTTTTTTTTTTAAAAAAAGACATCTACAAACACCAACTATATGGCTAATTAACGATAGTAAACTTAGCACAATACGCACGGTGGACAGTAAACAATGGCGGATACAGTCCCCCTTCAATGGGGAAGCAGTTATTTAATTTTCCAAATTATTAAATTAATTTGTGTTTGAGTTTAATTACAATTTGGATTTTATTATTTAGCTTTGTTATTGATTTGAATTTATATTAGGAATACTAACGTGAGTATGGATTAGAAATTGCAAAAAGTCTAAAATAGGAATTTAATTATGGCCGTTATTATTGCCAGAGAAAATATTAGGATTCGGAAAAATTTATTTTCACTTCCTAAACTGCACTTTACTCTTTCTCACTTACCCCTCCTAATTTTCAATTTCTTACTGCTTTCTATTTCTCCTCCATCAGCCTCCTACAAATTGGATGTCCAGCCATAGGATGAGGAGTTGAAATAATAAAGGGCTTTTTAGGGAGGAAAGTAGAAAACTACTCCGTATGCTAATATTTGCCACTAAAATCAATACATAAGTGTTAACTGTCAACCAATATGGTATTTTTATATATCTATACATTTCTATCTCTTCATATTTCTTAATTTGGATATTTAGTTTTCAAATATACTAATTTAATGGCGCCAAGAAAAAATCCATTGACCATAACAGAAATGACAGCTAATGCTGTAGACTTATTTGAAGAAGCAAGAGCTAGTTCTCCTGCAAAGTATCCCAATTAAAATTCTCCTTAATTTCCGATAATTTTGTAGACTAAATGTGACAGCCACCTACCTGTTAGGCTATTGTCACCGAGTGACAGAGTTTCAAGCGCAGAGATGTTTCCAATCTCAACCGGTATATTTCCTGCATTATGCATAATCAAAAATATTTTGTTAATATCTTGAAAAAATGAATTATTTTAATTTTTTGCGCTACACAATTAATGAGTTAAGGGTGGAAGTCAAAATATTGATACCTGTAAAATTATTGAAAGTCAACGCGATGTAGCGGAGTGCATTACAATGGGAAATACTGGAAGGGATTTCCCCAGAAAGTTGGTTAAAACTAAGCTGTAAAAACTCTAATTTTGGATATATGAAGCCCAAATCTTTTGGCAAGCTACCATGGAATCCATTTAATGCCAAACTAATTCCCTTCAAGGAAGATGAATTTCCTGAACTCATATCTAATTTCCCTGCCAGAACCATAAATTGAGTATTTATTTACAACTTAACACCAGCCATTACAATTACAAGAAAGGCTAAGAGCCAATTGAGAAGACGAAGATGAACCTGTCAAGTTGTTTCCGGGAAGATATAAATGCTGAAGTGACGACATATTCCAAATCTCAATTGGAATTCCTCCTTGGAAATTGTTGAAAGCCACATTAAACAAGTTTAGCGATTGACAATGCGACGGACTAGAAGGTATTTCTCCAGTAAGGGAATTATTATAAAGAAGAAACTGTTCAAAATTCATGCTTCTCTTGCAAATATCCCGTGGAAGACTGCCCGATATCCAATTATTTGGAGCACTTAAAATTTTCATGGAATATATATTAAACAACGTTGCAGGTAGCTTTCCTGAAAATAAAGAAGTTCAAACTTAGATAAAAACTGGGATTATGGTTTTGGTTAAATTTGCACTATATATGGATATTGTAGCCCATGAATGAGATGAAGGATGGGCATGTTAAAGCAATATCAAGAAAAAAATAAGTCTTGCATATACCTGTCAAATTGTCGAAACCAATATACAGCTCCTCTAGTTTTGATAGGTTTCCCATATTTGCAGGTATGGAATTTAAATTGATTGTGTGACATAGCAAGGAACTTGATTTCCGAGCATTGAGAAAGAGTAGCTGGAATCGGCCCCCCTAGATCATTATATGCGAAATTAAAACTTTCCAATTTCGGGAGATTACTACAGAGATCCTCAGGTAGACTCCCATGGAGGAAGTTGAACTTGAAATCAATAACCCGAAAGGAAGATATGTTGAAAATGGTAGGAGGTATAGGTCCACTAAGACTGTTATTTATACAGGAATAACTCTTGAATTCTGGTTAGGAATCCAAGGGTCTCGGGGATATGCCCAGTGAACTCATTGAGTTGCATAGATAAAGTTCGCAATCTCTTCAAATGGGCAATCTGATATGGAATGTGGCCATGGAAGTAGTTATAGCTGAAGTCCAGAAAAATCAGGAAGGAGAGATTCCCAATTTCTTTGGCTGTCGTGCCTTGAAATGCTCCACCGGAAAGGTTCAAGGCGCGACCCTTCGGTTCCTGTGGTTGCAAGTGATGCCAACCCAATTGCAAATGGAGGAGCCTTTGGTCCAATTGGTGGCTAAGATGTTGGAGGGATCAAATGTTATTTGAGATTTGATGGCTAAAAGAGCAGCCTTATCTGTGGAGGAGCTACTCATCAATGGCAGAGCTCCAGTAGCACTCATGAGGCAGAATTGTATTAATGAAAAAAAAAGTAACAATATTGTGCTACTTTTCCCCATTGGTGGTGTCCTGTTGAAAGGAAAATGAACTGTTATCAACTATATATACATATATACATGTTTTACAGAAGACTCAAACACATGGCTGAGATTTTTATTTTATTTTATTTTATTTTTTATTTTTTATTTTATTTTATTTTTAAACTTGTGACTTGTGTCTTATGGCGCGATAGATTTTAGTCTCCTAAGCTACAATTTTTTCAAATCTTCTTATCCAATTCTTGAAAGTCCGACCACCCAATTTAATTATAAATGCAACATTAATTAATGCAAATTGACAAATTCACTTAGTTCCCATACGTATCTTTAAAACTATACTAGTTGAAATGACAATTGATTTGAGGAAATTATGGAGTAATTCCAGGAGAAAAGGTAAGTCTCACCGGTATAGTAGTTGTTACTAATGTCTAGGGTGAAAAAAAAAAATCATTAACCCAAAAATCGGCCAAATTTATTAGGTTTTAACCCAATAAAACCCACGAAAAAAAATAATGGGTTGGACAGGGTTGGGCTAAATATGTAATGGGCGGATTTAGGGAGGAGGGTAGCCCATTGAATACCCTAAAGCCCGTCTATCATGGGTACCAAAAATACCCATCCAAAACTACCTTTAAAAGTATAAACAAAAACTCAACAACTCACCTATCTTAGTGGGCCTATTTTATTTTTTTTCTTCAAACTTATATTTTTCTTTTTCTTTATTTTTCGTGTTCTACAATTACTTTGCGTTTTTTCCCATTTATTCTTTTATAATATTTTTAGATTACCCACTTATAAATACTAATTTAAAATTCGTTCGGATTCCAAGTCGAGTTCATGCTCGGGTTTTGGGCTGGGTTTGGGTTCGGGCAGGGCCAGCCAGGCCGGTTCAGTTCTGGCCCATGGTTCAGGCCCAGTTCTGGGCCGGGTCCAGTTTCCGGTCTCGGGCCAGTTTCTGGCATCGGGTCGGAGCATGCACGGGGTTTATATAAATATAAAAAATTAAAAATTGTGTTTGGACAAAAAAAAAAAAAAAAAAAGCTACATACGATTATATAAAAGTATACATATATAATATTTTAAATTTTAGATAGATTCAAAAAATAAATGAAATTAAAAAATTTGAAAAAAATTTATTAATAACTATTAAATAAGCTTTACATTTTTGTATAATGAGTATTATAGGTGCCCATAGTTACCTATTACCCATTTGAATTAAGACCATTAATCGAATAGGTAATGGGTACCCCTTAACTTAATACCCGCCCAACATGTCCGTTTGACACCCCTACTAATGTCCAACATCTGTAGTTTGGACAGGTTGCCAATATTAGCAGGTATGGAATTTGTAAATTCATTGGTTGACAAACTAAAGAACTTGATTTCTGAGCATTGAGAAAGAGTTGTTGGAATTGGCCCGCCAGTTTATTATATGAAACATCGAAGATTTCCAATCTGGGTAGATAACTACAAAGATCCTCCGGGAGACTCCCATGAAGTTTGTTTCCCATTATGTCTAATATAATGTCCACCTAATGTTGATACATTAATAATTGGTATAGTTATTTTAATTCTTGCACTATAATAGAATTCATGAGTGAAAGTTAATACAAAAAATATACCTTTACAGTTATTGGAATATAAGTCAAAGTAATAGAGTGTGAACTGCAATATGAAATAGATCGAGGAAGAAAAAAATTTTCGGCTTCATAGAATCCATTTCTTCCCAAACTAATATTCCCTCTGTTTCCATTAGAAATGTCCATTTTTAAAGATATTTTTTTTTCCAAAAGAAGAGTCTGATCCATTTTCAATATTTTTGAGTGTTTGTTCCTTTTTATTATTTTGAAAACATGTTTTTGTAAAATAATTTTATAATGTAAAAAGTGTATTGAAAATGTAAACTGTTATCTGAATACTAAAAAATTATATTCGAAATGATAAAAATATATTATAATATATTAAATTTACTGTGTCTGATATGGAAGACAACATTAAAGGTATATATACTCCCTCTTCGTCTATTCAAAAAGTCTGTTTGAAACTTTAAATTTTTATTCTTTAAATAGTGTTATTACCATTTTTTAAAGTAAAGGAAAAAAAAATTTCTAATTATATCCCTATAGTGATAAGTTAACTGAAATAAAATTTTGATTAATCAAAGACAAAAGTTGGTTTATCAATTAATAAAAGAAGAAAAAAAAGTATAATATTAATTAAGAGTGAACACGACAATTTTAGAGTTTTTCTAATCTGTGTTTTTTTTTTTTTGTTATTGCTGATGTGTAGAGAAACAAGGAAGGAGAGATTCCCAACTTCTTTGGCTATCGTGCCTTGAAATCCTCCACCGGAAAGGTTCAAAGCCACGACCCTTTGGTTCCTATGGTTGCAAGTGATACCAACCCAATTGCAAATTAAATGAAGGAGCCTTTGGTCCAATTGGTGGCTAAGATGTTGAAGGGATCAAATGTTATTTGGGACTTTATGACTAAAAGAACAGCCTCATCTGTGGAAGAATAGCTATTGAATTGCAGAGAACCAGCAACAATGAAGCAGTATTGAATTGGAAAAAACAGTAACAAAATGGTAGTTCTTGCCATTGATGGTATCCTGTGGAAAGACAAGACAGAGTTATGAGAGTATAGTCAATTGTCTTATGCTATAAATATTAAAGTTTAGTCCTGTTATGTTTGTTGGGTTGTTGTGGCCGAAAGTTCAATTGATCAGGGCCACCACAACCCAACAAACATACCTTCTACATCGTCTAATTACTGGGCGCATCTTATGCACTTTTAAAATTAGTTCAGTGTTAATAATAAAATAGAAATGTTTTTATATGTCCGAGAAAAAAGACCTTCTACTACGTAGTAGTAGAACAAAATTAGAACAAAATATGTTAATATTCTCACGAATGTATACATTTTCTCTGAATATGTTAATGAACAAAATAAGTTTAGTCTTGGAAATACGAGAAATGTATACATTTTCTCGTGTTAGTTTTGGATAATTAGAACAAAATATTTCAAATTAATCAATGTGATTCTTGTCGTTTAGGATATCAACAATAATGTTAGTTGATTAATTGACTTAACTTCCATGAAATATGTTCACACTGCTTTCGTCAAATCTCACATGCACATCACAATGAGTATGCCACGCTTTTAACTTTTTTTGTCGCATTTCCTCATCCTTTCCCACATTTCCCATATTGGAGGATTAGGTAATAAATTTTATAAATTTGTTTCTTAATATCCTTTTCCCACCAAATCAAAGCTTCATATTTTGGTTTGTCCATGATGTACGGATTATGAGCTTTTCTAAACTGGTTGTGGTTCAATTTGAAAAAAGAAAAAAAAAATGTTTGTTGTTCAAATTGAAAACAAATTTGGTTTCGAAAAGAAATTTTATGGAGGAATTCTTTTCTATAAAACTGTGTAAGAGAGAAAAAAATATAATGATTATGATTTAAAGTTTGAGTTGCATTCGTTCAAGCATCGTATAAGAGATGCAATATTGTTGATTTGAATATAAAATGAGTCTTGTGATGAATTCAGCATTAATACGAAAGAGCTGAAATCGAAGAAGAAGATGCAAGCCTGATGCATGCAAGCTTCATTAATTGTCAATGTTGTTATTATTGTATATATATATATATATATAACTTTGAGTCCAAAGGAATTTGTTGGGTCAAGTAATTTGGATTCATTAGGATTTGCCACTCTTTGAATGGGATAGGAAGTAATAAAATATGACTTTGATTTTAAAATATGAAAATCATTGTACGACTCACCGTCTATGCCAATACACATAGTAATTGATTAAAAAAAAATGCTAACGGTAATGATAGACATTTTAAATATTTATCACAATTTTGGCATTACAATTTATGTGACATGCATTTATTGATTACATTTCTATTAAATAATTATTAATATCACATAATCAACCAATGAATACATGCTACTTGATCAAAAGTTGACTTAATTTGGTCCCATATTTGAATGACTGACTGTTGGATTTGTATATTTCATTTGTACCCTTCCCTCACAATACTTGTTTCCAGAAACGGACCTCTTATGTCCTTCATTGAAATATAAGTCAAGAAAAAAATCTCATATTCTATTGTGAGAATAGACACGGAAGATAAATGTGGAGACAAAAATATCTTATTATCTCCTACTAGACTAAATATATATGTGGTGGCTTCTTGTGGAGGTCATGAATTACTTATTACAAAACAAACTACCTCTTTCGTCCAAATATAAGAGTCATATTTATATTAAAAAATATATATATATATATATATATATATGGAAAATCGCATTTTGTTCTCATCGCACTTTTGGTCTTTCCTATTTTTGTTGTGGCAATTGTGGTCCATTTTCTTTACTTTATGTGGCGATTTTGGTCCTTTTACGGACAGTGATGAAAGATTTTTTGTTGACAAAACTATGGAGACAACAGGAATTTAGACTGATTTGAAAAACTAAAAATATTTATGGACAAAAAAATAATTAAACGAACATTTCCTTATTTTTATGTGCAACTATTATGTGCAGTACAATTATGTAAACTGAGCGGTAAGTTTAAAGATTCTCTGAAAACAATGCCAAGAAAGGAACTATTAATTTTTCCATTGCTTTGTTCATCTTAATTCTGCACGAATCGTTTAAAATATACTTCCACATATTTTAGGGTCTTCGCCTAAAATGACTTGAGAGTTGAGACCATCTTTTTAAATTACTGTCATCCAAATTGAAAATTGCAAGTCCAATTAATTCATTGTTTTTTGGGATATCGACAATGCAAGTTGACTAATTGATTTTGCTAGCTTTCGTAAAGTCTTTCGATCACAAATAATTTTTTATTACACTAGCCTCTTGTATATTATAACTACATCAATATGTAAAATTACCTCGTTTCAATTTAACTTCCATTAAAATTAATTAGATAGTTTTGAATATAACATAGTGATGACATAGCCCGATGTATATGTATAAGAAAGAAACGGAAAAAAATTTATTGTAGCATTTTCCTATCCTATCATGTTTATCTCGGAATTAGCTCACACTTATCACTTTATTTTGTACGAATCATATATTATAATAACAGAAAGATGTCATGTGTGACAGTTAACGTGTATGTTTAGCCTACACATCTGTACAATAAAAACAAGACGGTCTCAAAAGGACTCGCTCTTTGCACAATCAATGCTCTAGCGGAGCCAGAAATATTTTTTAGTGGGGTCACATATATAATACTGATGGTGTAAATAAGAACTTAACGTGTACATGACTATATCTTATTGAAATAATTGACATGATATACATCTATTCATTAAATAAATTAAAATTTGTATTTAAAAGAAATAAAAAATTTTCTAAAAGTTAATCAATGAGGGCACAAATGAACATTTTTTAAATTTGCTAAGGTAAAAATATAAGTTTTGCAATGTCAGTGGGGGCCTGCACCCCAAGGCCCCACCCTAACTCCGGCTATGATCAATGCACAATAAATAGAAAAGAGGACACAAATATAAGTCAAACATTGGTTTTCATTAGAAATACACACATTGTATTCTTTGCGTAAGCATTTAGTCTTTAAATTGGTTTTCAATTTCAATTTGTTTACTTTGCATAGTAAATTGTACAATTTTTTAAATTGGACGTACTCTCTTTTAGTTAGAGGGAGAGGGATGGAGTAATATATATTACTACGAATGAATTTTCTTTGGTTTTAAGGACAAAAGAATTAATTGTGTTATTATCTCAATGTATTGGGTCATTATGTATGTGGCGGCTTTTGCCAAATTTTATGTGGCGCTTTATACCATGTTTTAATTTGTATCTCAAACACTATTAAATGATTTTTAGCATCTGAATTGATATTTCATTGTTTTAAAAAAATATTTAACAACAATTATATCATGAATAAGCAGGGCCGGCCCTGAGGGCGAGCGACTGCCTAGGGCCAAAAAAAGTTAGGGGCTCCTAATATTTTATTAATAATTATATATATATTAAAATTCTCCTAATTAGTTAAATATGGTATAAACTAGGGGGAAAATTATAGTCCTTCTAAGGGACCATTCAACCCTTGGATTTCGTCTGTGCAATTAAGTATGTAATTGCATAGTTAATTTATATAAAGCTAAATTCAAGAGTTGAATGATTCCTTTGAGCGGACTAATTTATTTTAAGGGTCCAAATATTTTACCATTGATTTCATATATTTAATAAAATACTATACAAAATTTGTTAATTCATTTTAGAGGTCAAATAATGTAATATTTACTCACTCAATATATTTATTTAAAACCACATTTTTAATGAAACACTACAAAAATTTTATTAATTCATTTGACGGACTAAATATTATAGTATTACCTCTATATATTTATCAAGACCCACATATTTTATGATACCACACAAAAAGTTATATATTTATTAACTTATGTGATTACAATCATTTTTTTTTTATTTATTGAAACCTTACATTCATCATGTTTTTTTTTTTCCTTACATTGAAACTCCACCAAACAATTACATTTTGATCTAGATGAAAGATACTTCTGAAGTGTGTATTATGGGTCTATGATTTGCAAGCACAAATAGTAAAAATTATTAAATTATTCTCATGTTCAAAGTGAATTTTAAATTTTTACATTTAATGATTTTTAATTATACAACTGCTCTACTTTGGACAGGTTTCCAATATTTGTAGGTATGTAACTTGTAAACTCATTGTGTGACATAAAAAGGAACTTGATTTCCGAGCATTGAGAAAGAGTAGCTGGAACTGGCCCCCCTAATTGATTAAATGAGACGTGAAGCTTTCCAACATCGTTAGATTACTGCAAAGATCCTCCGGGAGATTGCCATGAAGTTTGTTGAACATTAAATCAATGACCCGAAAGGAAGAAATGTTGAAATGGTAGGTCCGCTGAGTCTGTTATTATAAAGGAATAAATATTGAATTCTTGTCAGAAATCCAAAACTCTCAGGAATATGCCCAGTGAACTCATTCAGATGCATGTATAAACTACGCAATCGCTTCAAATGGTCAATCTGATATGGAATAGAGCCGTGGAAATAGTTATTGCTGATGTCCAGAGAAACAAGGAAGGAGAGATTCCCAACTTCTTTGGCTATCGTGCCTTTCAATCCTCCACCGTATAGGTTCAATGCAGCGTGCTTCCGGTTGCAAGTGATGCCAACCCAATTGCAAAATGAGGTGCCTTTGGTCCAATTGGTGGCTAAGATGTTGGAGGGATCAAATGTTATTGAGACTTAATGGCTAAAAGAGAAAGCTCATCTGTGGAAGAGCTGCTCATGAATTGCAGAGAAGCAGCAGCAATGAAGCAGTATTGAATTGGAAAAAACAGTAAGAATTTGGTAGTTCTTGCCATTGATGGTGTCTTGTGGAAATTAAGAGAGAGTTATGACTGGATAGTGTCCTGCTATTAAGATATAAACTCAATTATCTTCTGTGCCTAACAGCTAGCCTGTCTCACTCTCATGTAAATATTAAAGTTTTTTCTTGGTTATGTTGGTTGGGTTGTGGTGTCATTAACTTATACATTAATTTGCATTGTTATCAGCCCCGCATTGTTTAATTATTGAATGCATGTGATGCATCTTTATAACTAGCGCATCCAACCAGTAATAAATTTATTTTGTTTTTGAATTTCCCAAAATTATATATGCAGATATCTTACAAATAGAAATGCTTTTGCATATCCAAAAAAATGATCTTCTATTATATTTTATGTATAGGTCGTGTTAATTTTAGACACTTAGAATAAAATATTTCAAATAAATCAATTGGATTCTTGTCATTTAGGAAGGCAACAATGTAAGTTGACCAATTGACTTACCTCCCACCAAAACTGGTAAATAAAAATGATTTGCATCTTGTCTTTTATATTAATTTACTCAATGAACGCATCCACATATATATGTTCACACTGCTTTGGCTAAAAGTCTCACATTCACATCACAATGAGCATGGCTTGTTATACTATGTCTTTAGAATGAAGAGGAAAACCCATCGTTTCAAAAGTATTTGTAGTTTGCACCATAACGCACAATAAAAATAAACGAATGCGCAAACGTAACTTAAATATTGGTTTACATTAAAAATATACAAATTTCAAAAGAATAGCTAAAATATTTTAAAGAATATAAACTAAACAAAGTAAAATTACGTTTCCATTACGTAGCTACTGATAGAAGTGATATGGACTCGACTCCTATGTTTTCTCTCATCTACAAAGACTTTTCTATAAAATAATAATAATAATAATAAAAATAATAATAATAAATCCTAGAAAGATTTGTATACTTAATGTAGACTACACAACAACGACCTTGCATAAATATGAAACAAAACAAAAGATAACATAAGAAATTCATGACATGAATTCGAAGTTCCAGTTTCATTGTCAATTGACCCTTCAAACCACCTCCATTAATTGATAGGGTCTCTTGCTATCTTGTGGTGCAGACTTCTCGATCTGCATCGCTTCCAAACATTACTTAATTTCGTTATCTGCTTTTTCTTCCATTCTTCGGTCATTCCATTTAGGGCGAACAGAGTTCTATTTCAAGAAAATACAGAAGTGCATGTGACAACAAATTTAGAACGTGTCCGCATCTAGGGCCAAATTTGGAGAATGACCTTGAGAGAAACCAAAGTCAAAACGAGAAGTGTTTAACCTCAAAAAGCCGACAGAAGAAAATCAATCTCAGGCTATTGTAGAGGATGGAGAAATATATGAAAACGGTTCGAGAGAAATCTAAGGTCAAATTGGAGGAGGGATGAAGTTAGAAAATTAAATTATAACATTTTGTAACATATATATATATATATATGGTAATAGAATTATAGTAT
>VMRK01000102.1:0-20405 GCA_016801395.1 Leptodermis oblonga
TTATGTTAACACTAAATTATTAAACAGTCATTCCACTTATAATTGTCCAAATGAGAACATTTTAAGTTAGTGGAAAGCTCCTCATGTGGTGCCTGTTGAAAGTGAAATAACACGCAAACAATCCAATATATATTTTTCCTCCATAAACAACCTCAAAGAAATCAACAAACCATTAATGGAAACACCCATATATGTTGCTATTATAAAGTACTACACATTGAGGCTCCAGCCATACAGATTGCAGAGTATAAAACATACTAAAATGACAACAATTAATTTCAAAACTATTCATCCTTCTTTTCTCGTTTTTAGCTTTAAGAGATGCTGCAGCTTCTGTTGAAGAGGCCGCTGCGCTTTTAAAATGGCAAGCCAGCTTTCTACACCAGAACAGCGAAATTCTAACTTCATGGAAATTTCAGAATACTTCCAAACTTCAAAAAGCAAGTGTTGCTAGTCCTTGCAATTGGTTCGGCGTGTCATGCATCCGGGGTAGTGTCAACAGATTGAACCTCACAAATTCTGGCATCAACGGTACGCTCCAAAACTTTCCATTCTCATCACTCAAGAATCTTATGTATCTTGACTTGAGCCAGAATCAACTCTATGGAAGCATACCATCTGCGATAAGCAACCTCTCCAAATTAAAATACCTTGATTTGTGTGTTAATGAGCTTTCAGGAAGCATTCCTGGGGATATTGGCCACTTGCTGTCCCTCAATGAGCTTCATTTATTTTTAACCCTTATTGATGGCCCTATTCCTGCTTCCTTGGGAAGTCTTACCAATCTTATTGAGATTGACATGGGTGCGAACGGGTTAACAGGTCCAATCCCACCTTCATTAGGCAGTCTGAGTAGTTTTAACTCTTTTGGACCTATCTATGAATCAACTTTCCGGTTCAATTCCCCAAGAGTTAGGCAATCTAAAATTTCTCACTTATTTGGGTTTAAGTAAGAATCAACTAAATAGTTTTGTTCCTGCATCACTGGGCAATTTGCTTAACTTGGAATATCTGTTTCTCACAGATAACCAGCTCTCTGGCTACATCCCAGAAGAGTTGGCAAAATTGACAAATCTGGGTATCCTGCAAATGGATATAAATCAGTTCATCGGTCATTTACCAAATGGCCTATGCAGCAGTCAAACCCTTAAAAGCTTCCGTGTCAACAACAACAGCCTTTTTGGTCCAATACCAAGGAGCTTGAAAACCTGTACGAGTTTGGAAGAAGCCGACTTTTATATGAACAACTTCACGGACAACTTGTCGGAAATGTTTTGTGTTTGTCCACGAAACTTAACTTTCATTGATCTCACTGGAAATAACTTCCATGGAGAGTTACTCTAGCAACTGGGGTAGGTGCAAGAACTTGAGATCTCTTTACCTTGCAAATAACAAGCTTACTGGTCGTATTCCTCCAGAAATTGGGAATATGACTAAATTGTATGAGGTTGATCTTTCTTCAAATCACATAGCAGGTGAGATTCCTAAGGAATTTGGGAAGCTACGATCTTTGGGATGGCTAGAATTAGATGACAACCAACTTTCCGGTGTCATTCCTAAAGAATTAGGCCTACTACCAAATCTTCGCCATCTCAAACTGTCCATGAATTTGCTAATGGTTCAGTTCCAGATGTCTAAGAGAGTTAACTCAACTTGTACCCTGGTGAATTTGAGTCACAATTTTCTCCATGAAAAAAAAAAAAAATCAATATTTGGTAGGTAGTTATTTCATAAAAAATAAATGTAAGTTTGCTCGAACGCACGACGACTAAAATTAGTTCACTAAATGGTTAGTCACGAGTGATATCTTTCCCAAAAAAATGGTGAATTATATGGACAGTTGCAGGAGCTATTGACTGTCCGGCAACATGCCTCCCAATTTATATGGACATTGCAGAACTCATGAAGTAGGTGCCGTGCAAAGGAATTTTCCGGACTAGCCGTTCGGCAAATGTAATAGCACTTGAATTAGCTAATTATGCAAAGGCAACCCCTGGTTGGATGGAAGTTTGGGATATTATCTCATATTTCATTTTTTATTCGTGGTTGAACTATTTCCAGCAAATCTAACGAAATTTCAGTTATAATAAAAGGATCCCAACAATGATGGATTTAGGGATTGATTCACCCACTAGTAATAGATTCACAAATAACTCAATTGAACGCAATGAAACTCATCTATAACTTGCCAGAGTCACGGAGATAGCACAAATCTTTTATTAATTTTCGACCATCAAATAACATCAGTTAATTATAAAAATAAAAAATAAAAACTACAGAACTATCCACAATGTTTAAGATTCCGACAGCATTAAGAATAAAAATACCCAATCCAATTAAAAATTACTCCATGTCCGTTTCACTCGAAGAGTCTATTTTGAATCATGTATAACTTATTATAAAATATCAAGGTACAATATCTAAAATAGATAATTTGACACCATTAATTCTATATATATATATATATATATCCTTAAGTATTAATTATGAGCTAATTGCTGAATTTACATGATTATATTAGTAAAGGTTGAAAAGTAAAAAACTTGAAAGTTGACTTTTCTATTAAAAAAAAAAAAAATTTTAGAGTGGAATCTTCTATTGGAATAGAGGAGTCATAACATTGGACTCATTTGAATTAGAATATAACACACTTGACGTGAAGTTATTTACCTTAACTAATTAATCATACAAACAATTAAACTCATCAATGTTACCTAATTAAACTAGTTTACGATAACATATTACCAATTCAATTGGCTATAAACAACTTAAATTCGTTAAATTAATGCCATGCACAATATTTATTAGAACCTAAGAATAACTATATACACAAAAGATGTTAAATAATTACAGCAAACGAAAAGAATTAAGCACATTTAGATCTCATAATTGGTAAAGTCAATCAAGCACGCTTCTGCATTCACAAGTCATGTCGTAACGGAAACTTGCCAAAATTAAAAGGTTTTCGAAAAACTGTTGAATTGACGCATAATTATCAGTTAATCAATCATCCAACAATTGTTGAATCCACACTAGGATTGTCAAAAATTAAGGTAAATATAAGATTGCATTTTCATTCAATGGAAAACTGAGTACTACAAAAGATGACACGCTCTTTTTATAGGTAAAAGGTGTCCGACATAGAAAACAAGCATAAATAAAAAATTTCCCAAAAATGAAAAATCTCTGAAACCAACATGGAATCGATCTACTAAATAAAACAAGAATAATGAGAAAAACAATAACTAAGGTTTCATTTGATAACCAAGATTCAAAACTTAAAATGAATGATTAAGAGCTTATTCGCATTAAGATTATTTGATAATTGTTAGTCATAAGTCTTAATGAATTAAATGATTCTGAAGTTAAGTGCTTAATCGATTAAGTGTATTTGATAATGAAAACCCGAGTAATTTAATTAATTAAGTGGATCTGAAAACCAAGAATAATTCCGGCTTAACAAATTAAGTGATGAGTGAATCACTTATCACTGAATCGTAATCCAAAAAATATATATTTTTTCTCTATCAATTTCTTATTTTTTGTATCATTATTTTTTTTGGGTATGTTTTTAATACTTTTTAAATTTTATCAATTAAAAAAAAAAAATTTTATAACTATAAAAAAATTAAAAATATGAATGATCATCTATTTTTATAACTTTATTAAAAATAGGCTTAATGACTATTTGCCCTCCTGTGTTATTGAGGTTTTACTATCTACCCCCTATGTTTTCTAAATTAACTGTTTGCCCCCTTTTGACTAAATCAAACATAATAACTATTGAAGGATTTTTTTCCCCAATAATCAAATTGGCGCCAAAAATTACCAAAATAAACAACATTTTTTTTATTCTGGTTCTATAGAAAACGAATCTAACGAATCTGCAAAATTCGATTTCTCCTAAAAACGAATTTGGCAGATTCGTTTTCCAGAAAATGGTTGCCGGGAAAAAAATTGAAAAAAAATGAAATTTTGGAGATTCGTTTTCTCCGAAAAACGAATCTCCGTGATTCATTTTTACCTTTGGTTTTTCCAACAGAACCAAAGAAAACGAATTCAACGAATTCGTTTTCTGTAGGAAAAAAAATACAGTAAATATTTAAACTCGTCTCCGACCCACCGACCGGCGCCACCCGGTTGCTCCTGCCGAACCCACGGCAAGTCGACGCAGTTGCCGACGTCGCCGCCCCGACGGGCGGTTGTTCGTGAAATCGGAATTGGGGGCGACGGAACCCTAGATTTTGGGGCATTCTTGAAGGAGACCCAATTTCTGGCAGCATAACCTCAATTAGCAACGGGTACACTTCGATTTTGCTCAGAATTTGCTTGAGGTTTGTCCTAGGTTTATAAAGTTGTGAATAAATTGGGGTTTATTTGTAATTGTTGACAAATGAGCATGCTTTACTGTTTGGAAATATAATTTGGGGATTCCTTCAATTAATTCAGTTTGTATATAGTGTATTTGACGGTTGGGGGAAATGGGAAGAGCCTGAAAGAGCAGCTAAAGACCCATGGGTGAATTATTTGAAAAAAATGGTGAACGTGTTTTGTCGTTGGTTGTAGAGGTAGATGTTGATAAAAATGTTCCATGTGTTCCTTGTTTTCCTGTGAACATTTTGGTTGTGTTTGTATAGGAAATTTGAGAGGTGGATTCCGGGGTAATGAGGTATTGCGTAATTTTTACATAATTGAAAAGTGAAAATGTGAAACCATCGTCTTCCCACGTAGTTTGAAATTACCCTCATTTTGAAGTTGAAGTTGTAAATGTTATTGGTTGTAGCGGTGACCCTTGTTTATTATGGTGTTACCTTTGATGAAAATGCATAGAGTTTTCTATTTTTTAGGGAATAGAAGCATTAGTGTTTCTTGTACCCTCGCTTAATATGCAATCAGGATTGTGATATTCTCTGTAGTTGGTGGTTGAGGTCTATGTTGATAAAAATGCTCCATGTAGTTTGTGGTTAAGGTCTATGTTGATAAAAATGCTCCATGTGTTCCTTGTTTGCCTTTGAACGTTTTGGTTGTGTTTGTTTAGCAAATTTGAGAGGTGGATTCCGGGGCAATGAGGTATTGCGTAATTTTTACACAATTGAAAAGCGAAAATGTCAAACCATCGGCTTAGTTTGAAATTACCCTCAGTGTTGTAGTTGAAGTTGTAAATGTTATTTGAAATGCGGAGACCCTTGTTTAATATGTGTTGCTTTTGATGAAAATGCGTAGAGTTTAATATTTTGTTTGGGAATAGAAGCATTAGTGTTTCTTGTACCCTCGCTCAATATGCCATTGGGATTGTGTTGTTCTTTGTAATTTGTGGTTGATGTATATGTTGATAAAAATGCTCCATGTGTTCCTTGTTGGCCTATGAACAATTTGGTTGGGTTTGTAGAGTGAATTTGAGATGTGGATTCCGGAGTAATGATGTATTGCGTATTTTTTACACAATTGAAAAGCGAAAATGTGAAACCATCGGCTCATAGTTGAAATTACCCTCATTTTGAGGTTGAAGTTGTAAATGTGATGCGAAATGCGGAGACCCTTGATTAATATGGGGTTACTTTTGATGAAAATGCGTAGAGTTGCATATTTTTTAGGGAATAGAAGCATTAGTGTTTCTTGTACCGTCGCTCAATATGCCATCGGGAATGTGTTGTTCTTTGTAGTTTGTGGTTGAGGTATATGTTGATAAAAATGCTCCATGTGTTCCTTGTTTGCCTTTGAACAATTTGGTTGGGTTTGTTTAACAAATTTGAGATGTGGATTCCGGCGTAATGATGTATTTCGTATTTTTTACACAATTGAAAAGCGAAAATGTGAAACCATTGGCTTGCCACATAGTTTGAAATTACCCTCATTTTGAGGTTGAAGTTGTAAATGTTATGCGAAATGCGGATACGCTTGTTTATTCCTGGTGTTACCATTGATGAATTTGTGTAGAGTTTAATATTTTTTAGGGAATATAAGCATTAGTGTTTCTTGTACCTTCGCTTCAGTTTCCATTAGGAGTGTGTTGTTCTGAAAGTTTTTCTTTCCTTTTTTTTTTGGTTGGTTTGTAAGGTTTCAGCATTGAATGAGCCTGTCGCATGAAGCCTTACATCTGTTTTGTAAGCCTGGGACCATCCTTTGAACACTTCTGAGGTACTATTTTGCAATCTAAATATCTATTCAACTGCAATTGTCTTTATACTAGAGTGCCTCGGGAAAGGTCCTAAATTATGTTGCCTTTCTCTGTAATTCATGGGGTGCGCTCAGATGTGTGTTTTTTGAAGTTATATTGTAGTTGGAGTCTAAATTAGTGGCCAAGGGTTATGTTACCTGCCTTGTGTGGATTATAAGTTGGTTGGGTGCCTGATAATTCTATATGTCCATTACACTGAGGGCTGTTCTAGGTTGATCGAGGTTCATGCTTTAGCCTTGTTGCAATAACTTCATAATTGGTGTGTTTACTCTTTGTGATTGGTAGAAATTCTTATATGTTCAAACCTTCGTTGGAGTCTAAATTAGGTTGCATCCCGTCAATCTGTTCGAATCATGGGTTTGAACTAGTTTGGGTTAGTTTTATGTCTCAGATCCAAAAAAACCTCAAACCATGTCTCAGTTTGGTAGTAAAGAACAGGCCTATGTTCGCCTTCAACAACCCACATTTTCAAAAAAAAAACATGAAACTTGAAAACTCATGGAGGCAATTGAACTCAACAATCTTGAAGCCAAGGAATTTAGTTTGAGAATAAATCAGTCAAGGGGAGTTAAAGAGGAATCATAAATCAAAGCTAGGAGGGATTAAATTTGTGAAGCCAAGTTAAGATCAGCAGTAGATGTGTTTGGAAAGGAGTTTAACCATTCAAAAAAAGGTAGGTTATAAAAGCTGAAGAGAATTAATTGTGGTTATAGTTATGCATGTAGAGTCTTTAAAACATGTAGGAAAAATAAATAAAAAGGAGTGCATGCTTAGTGTTTGAAAATATGACTGACATACTTTTTAGTTGATTAAGAGTTGTTTGTGACTGTAATACTGTGTGTGCGCAGACTCCTTGGAATATAGTGGCTTTAAAAGAATTCACTAAGTAAGGTGCTCATACTTTAACTGATTAAACTCTAATGTGAGATATTATTTGTTTTGTGCTGTTTATAAATCATGTATAGTGAATGGATTATGTCTGCCATGTGCTCATGTTCAATTCAAACATAGGTCTGCCAACCCGATTTTTGTTTCTGTTTTTTGCATTAATCTGTGGGTAGTGTTCTGTTAATGAGTCGTGTCATCTGCAGCGTTTGGATTGAACGAAATCTAGAAAACTTTGGTCCTGCTGATGCTGTAACTTGCAGACTGAATATGGGAGCTTGGTAACTTGTTATTTTTCAGCATTATTTATTTGAATGGAATGCCCAGAAGCTGTTTGAAAATAGATAAAGTCTCATAATAAATTAAAGTTAAAACATAAATGGAGGTTTCGGCCAAACTAGTTTCAAGCATTACACAATTAGAGATTCCAAATGTATGTCTTGTTTTAGGTTAAACCTGAGCTAAAGACATGCATTGCGTCTGATTTCAAACATTAAAAGTCTTTCTTGTTTAGGAATATAAGAAAGAGCTAAATTTGTGTTCTGTTTTGATTTAAACTTAAGTTTGAGCTGTGCTTCGTATATGATTTTAAAAGCTAAAAGCCTTGCTTGTTTAGAAGAATAACTAGGAGTTAAATTTGTGTTCTGTTTCTGCTTAAACTTGAGTGGATCTGTAATCTGTGACTGAATTTATAAGTAAAAGTCTTCTTTTGCTTTTAAAATATATTTTTGAGCTAAAAGTATTGCTTTGCTTTGGGTTTATGCATGCGTCTGCAATTTCAAGTCAAACTCAAATAGGCTTCTCAGCACATAAATGTAGTTATAGCTGAATGAGTGTTCCATTTGACATGAAGGTGAGACTAAGATAAGGCTTGTTGTTGATTTCAAAAGTAAATAGTTTTCTTTGTTTTAGAATGTAATGGAGGTTGAGGAATTTTGTCTCAGCGTAATCCTTCCTTATTTGTGTTCAAAGTAAACATACCATAGGGATTAAAAAGACTAACTTAATTTGACGCATACTAAATGGTAGCCTCTCTTCTTTCAAAATGCTTTGAAATGAGTAATGAGTGAACTGTCAAAGTTTCTTGTGTTTTATCTTAATGCCATAAACTTTGAAGGTTCTCAAAGAACAGTGGAAATTATGATTATTTGGCTGTATTTAGACGGATCTTGGGAATGTCATCAAACCTTGTAAGTGTTTGAAAATCTTACTTTGATTCGATAGAGAAATTTGAGGTTGAAACTTTCATAAATGGAAGCCGCACCATTTTAAACCAAATTCAAGAGCGAATAAACTGGTTGTTTTGATTTATTGAAATTGATTATAAAAGTTGAAAATGTGCCTTTATTATTTCGCACTTCAAGCCTTTTCAATATTTTGGCTTAAATGTAAATGTTCAAGACTTACTTGCCTTACTTTGAGCCATTGAGATTTTATTAAATTGAGATCTTTGATCTAACTTGTAATGTGTAACAAAAAGGCAAGGAACTCCACTTTATTTTGACAATGGCAGTTGAATACTTCTAAATTTTTATGCATTTCTGGACTGTTTAGGATCACGGCTGAAGTTTATTCAGATTCTGGGTTCTTTCGGCTTAGGGTGAAGTCTAGACATTTTCTGGACATTTCTGATTTTTTTTTGCTGTGCTAGACTCTTTTGGTTGGTGAACTATGAACGCTTAGAGTAGTTTGAGCTATTTTTTAGTATGTAGTTTGGAAAATTAAGAGGACATCAAAGTTCCCTCTATGTCCATTTTTTTTCCCCCTCTAGTTCAAGAACAAGTATTCAGCATGAGATCCAAGAGTTATTTTCTTTATGTTATAATTTTGATCTGACTTAACATGTTTTTTTTTCCTTCAGGTGTATTTCATATTTTTGCCTCGGGTGTTGGAAAAGATGTTCTAATCACAGCTTATGAGCCTATCATGATAAAAGTAAGTTAGAGGAGTGTGATTTTTCTAATAATCAATCAGTTTTTCCTAGATTTGAGCCCTTCTACTATGTTATAAGTCTAAATTGCATTGGATGTAACAAGTCGGTTAGTTTATATATTACACGGAAAGCTAACAAGTGCTTGCAAATGTGGATATTTTTACCAAATTTCATAAATCAATGTGCCTGAAATTTGTATATGTCCATTAAACCAATGAGGTATTGCGTATTTTAGACACAATTTTTTCGGTCCTGTATTTCTTCGATCCAAGTGCTGCAATTCTGAGTTTCCTGAAGTGGTTGCTGCCCTTGCTTTCTGAAATTTATGGACCTGAGTCGCACCATTTGTTCTGAAATTTTAACTCCAAAAATCTGGAATGTGCTTGGTTTTTGGATTGCACTTTTACAGGCAGAATTGCTAAAATTCTGACAATTTGGAAATGGTAAAATTTCAAACTTCTAAAAATCTGGACTGATTGATTTAGCATTTTTCAGTTGTATTTTTTGTTGTATTCGAAATTGCCTTCAGTGAGAGTGTGGCAGCCAATCCTTGGCTGTTTCGGGATTTGGGGGAAATTGAATAGAAGGTTAAAAAAGAGGAAAAAGAATTTAGGGACTAAATTTGGGTCAGGCCCATGTTTCGCTGAATTTTGCTCAAACCGAAGTCTTACTATTAGGTTTGAGAGCAGAAACAAACCCCTCGATCTTCACATTTTTTTTCCTGTGTGGATTTTCCTTTGCTGTTTGCTGATTTCTCTGGTATGCTGTTTGTGATTCCAGGTTCTCCTTGCTAATTTTGTTTTGCGAATTTTGCTTTTTTGAAATTTGCTAGAATTATGTTGATGTTTTTGGAATGGAATTGCTGATCGCGCTTTTTCTGAAAATCTGGAATGCATTGTATTCGGATTGTAATTCTTCAACCCAACTGCATAAAGTCTAAATTTACTAATTTGGTTGCTGTCTTGATTTAGGAAATTTCTGCACCTAAGTTGAGCCTTTTGTACTCAATTATCTGAATCTGCTAATTTGGTTGCTATCTTGCTTTTCTTTTGGACTGGATTAGCTATTTTATCTTTTTTTATGAAATTCTGGACAACACCTTTTTTGGAATGTATTTCTTCAATCCAAGTGCTGAATTGCTGAATTTCCTGATTTAGTTGCTGCCCTTGCTTTCTGAAATTTATGGACCTGAGTCGCACCATTTGTTCTGAAATTTTAACTCCGAAAATCTGGAATGTGCTTGGTTTTTGGATTGCACTTTTACAGCCCTAATTGCTGAAATTCTGACAATTTGGAAATGGTGAGATTGTAAAATTCTGAAAAACTGGACTGATTGATTTAGCATTTTTCAGTTGTATTTTTTGTTGTATTCGAAATTGCCTTCAGTGAGAGTGTGGCAGCCAATCCTTGGCTGTTTCGGGATTTGGGGGAAATTGAATAGAAGGTTAAAAAAGAGGAAAATTTTTTTGTCCTAAATTCCAGCTCAGACCCGTGCTTGGGAGTGTGAAAGTTTTTCCCGCCCTGCTGTTTTTTATGTTGGGTGCACTGTATTTCAAGGGGAAACTGCTATATTTCGATTTTTAGGGCCTTTTTTATGTACCTTTTTTTGGGAAGGAATTTTTCCCTTTATTTGCTGCGTAGTTTTGTTTTCTGTACTGCTGTATAACTGTATCTCTTTCATTTGGTCTCTTTCTTACACTATTGTTGGAAATTGCTGTCACTTGACTTCTTACATTTCTGGACGATTTTTCATTTTCTGCATTTTCTTGACATGGACTTTTTGTTTAGGCGTATTGAATTAGTATTCATCCGATATTTTGTACAGGTCGGAAGGCAGGTAGGGTAGTCTGCATTATTAAATGAGTTTTACCGATTGTAAGCAGTTGAAAGGCGATATGATTGGGGCATTGGCGTCATTGTTGTCGTCAGTTCACTAGCTAGTCACGATGGTTGATAACGGAAGATGTAACATTTTATTCGTCGGTTAGAAATTACGACTTATATAATGAAAAATTTATTTTCGGGGAGCTTGTGTTCCTGCAATCCTAGATGCTTTCATAGAAATTTTGGGCAACCATATTTCATTAATATAGAGATCCATAGACCAAGCATCCAATTGCCTTACTTTGTAATCTGCGTACAGCTATATAGTTCGTCGGCATATCACTCTTATACTGCTACTAAGAGATTCATAGAAATTTCCCCCCCGCCCTATCTTTCCCCTTTTTATACATATTTGTAATATGTATTTCTACTCCTGAATTTCATGTACTGATTGGGCTCTGTCTTTTTTATGGCTGCAATTCTATAGGGATCTTTTGGATAGGAGGTTCATTGGTTTTCATATCATCTCTTCCTCCCCCAAAAGAATAAAATATCGTACATTAGCAGTGGAGTTGTAATCAAACGTTGGACATCGACAGTTAGGCAGAAGTATAGTGCCCTCCCCTATTTACACTGTTAAATTGTATGCTTAATTACATGGTTTGTAATTTCCTCTTTATCAATCTCTTAGGCAATTGTCCTTTGTGCTGTAACTACTTTTGGTTGAATAATCGGGCATTCCCCATGCTATTTTCATATTATACGGGCCGAGGAATAACACGGTTCAGTATACAACAACAACTAACAGGTAATTTTCTAATCATTCATATTTACCGACTTTGACTAATATAGTCCGTCCGGTGTTGTACAGTTAATTTAATCACCTCGTGTCTCATTTCTCTTGCCCATCTTACACATCTGTAATTAAACGCCCATGTATGTGATTAATTGTGATATGCATGTGGTTGCAGTTGGGAATGCACTTTATTTTTTCACATGTACTATATGCAATATGTATCATATGTATGGTTGGAGTTTAGTTGTGGTTTATATGGTACAAAGGAATGTGCCCCCTTACTGCTGTACTTTGTCCCCTAAATATTGTATGCGCTTGTATCATTTGTTGATGTTGTGATTTATATCGATATTTTCTGTAACTGAACTGGTCCCGTAAACAGCTGAACAAGTGTTTGTGCTGGTTAACGCATATAGAACTTGGTGGTACAGCTGTGTTTCATTGAAATGGCAGGGAAATCAGTTAGATTTATGTTATATTGAGATGGGAGAATTGAGCGGGGTCCTAAAGGTTCAGAGAACAGTTGTCCTTTAAGACGAACTTTTTCCGTTGCTGAGACTGTCAATTCGAAGTCCTTTCTCGGAGGTTTTATGAAGTTAGCAAAACATCGCCTTCCCACCACAAACTGCAGATTTATTGTAGAACTCCAGTGATCGTCCCTACTAATACACCCGAATGGACGGTGTTTGAGTACATTCTCATAGATGATGATGAAACCCTCCGTGATATGCTCAAATACCCAAGGCCTTCCCATTTGTTGTTGTGGTCCAGGTTTATTTAATTAAGGAGCCACATTCCTATGCAACTCACCCTGATGACAGAACTGACTTTAACATTATCGGCTCATCTGTAATGTCGTTCACAAAACTATTGAATAGTGGACACGTAGAGGAAATGCGGGGAGATGTTCACATCAATTCTTTGCTCGAACAGAAACATATTAATGTCCCTCAAAACACAACCACCCCTCACATCGTTACCTCACCAAGAAGCAGTTCAGGGATTGAATCCTTTTGAGTATGTACTGCAGGAGAACCAAATGCCACTTCAGACCCATCATGAGGTGGATGTCCTTGATGTCATGTCGGGTGGTAATACATCGAAAGGTGGAGTCGGGGAACGCGTCGAGGGACATTGTGAGTTGGGAGACACGCTGCGGTCTTTGACCAAATTTTCCCTCCTGGAATGACGCTTGAAGACGTTGGGGCAAGCATAAAATTTTTCAACAATATTGGGGATGAGGCGCAGCACACGATCGATCAGTTCCACGATGGTACATGCCTGGTATGGAAAGATGATATGTCCACCAAGTTGGAGAAGGGAATGGTTTTTGGGATGAAGGAGATTCTTCAGAATGCCATTAAGTTGTGGTCGGTCCAGGCCAACCGATACTACAGAGTATTGTATTCTACTCCAACTCATTGGACAGTTATCTGCAAATATAAAGATGATCAGAAGTGTCCATGGAGTGTCCACGCGACCTATAAAAGTAGTCGTCACTTTAAGATTACGCAGCGTATCTTCGATCACTCATTCACTCCAAAGCTGACAGGCCAGGATCATCCAAATGTTGATTGCAAAACCATTGGGCAATTGGTCAAGGGCAATGTGGAGGCAATTGCATCTTACAGCGTTCGGGATGTGCAAGAGGATGTCAGAAAGATGGGGGGTGGAAATTTCGTATAAGAAGTCTTGGTTGGGGGAAAAAAAAAAGGCCGTTGAAATGGTCTATGGAGGGTGGGATGAATCTTATATAGAGAGTTGTCTAATTTTTTGCAAGCTTTGCAATAAACCAATCCAGTGGAGACACACCGATGGTACAACAGAAGAACGGAGTATATTTCATTCAGTTTTTTAGGCATTTAGGCCAAGCATAGAGGGTTTCAGGCAGTGCCGGCCAGTTATTACCATCGATGGGACACATATGAGTGGGAAGTACAATGAGAAGTTACTGATTGCATATGGCGTTGATGCAGTGGCCGGGTCATATATTTCCATTGGCCTGTGCACTTTCGGACGATGAGAACTTGGCTAATTGGTCTTGGTTTATGGACAATCTTGTGCGCCATGTAATCGCAGGCCGTCTTGATGTCTATCTTATATCTGATAGGCACCGGGCTATTTTGGCGGCAGTTAAGAACAACCTATTATTGCAGCCCCCCTATGTGCATCACAGGTTCTGCTCGCGACATGTGAAAGCCAATTTCAGTAAGAAGTTCAAGGATGCTGATTTGAATAACCTAATGGCCGGGGCATCTAGTGCGCGTCAACTTCGGAAGTTCACAGCGATAATGAGGACAATTAGATCGGTTGACGAGTTTGCGTACAACTGGTTGGTTGACATCCCATTCAATCAGTGGACTCTTTGTCATCATGGCGGACACCGGTACGGGATAATGACAACCAATAACAGTGAGTCGTTCAATGGTGTACTGTTGGAGGTCAGACAACTACCGGTAACCGCTTGTGTGCGGTTTATTTTCTTCCGCCTTGTTAAGCCTTTTGATAGATACCTTCAAGAGGCCCTTAACTATATGAAAGAGAATGATCATTGGCCTAAAAAGGTCACAGAGAAGTACTTGATGAATCAGCGCAGGTCAAAGTATCATCAAGTTACCCATTTTATCGGGAAGATGGGTTATACCAAGTTCGCACTGGTGTTCGCCCTGATGGGAGAGGTAACAATTCACACACAGTTAACATACGTGAAAAAAGCTGCAGTTGTGGTAAAATACATATATACAAGATTCCATGTTCCCATATAATCAAAGTATGCGAGGATTTGAAAAGAGGTGACTTGGATTTGGTTTCAGAATTTATTGTTCGAAGACAATGGTTGACACGTATTCAAGTCATTTCTTCCCTATAATGCATGAAGATTATTGGCCTGCTTCTCAGTTTCTATTAGCGCCAAATCCATCAAGGATAAATGATCATAGAGGAAGACCCCACAGAAAGAGATTTACAAATGCTATGGACAGTCAGCCAATGAAGCAGTGTCGGGCCTGTCACCAACATGGGCACAGTAGGAAACAATGTCCACGTCTTGCGCAACTGTGCAAGAGGGCCAGCACACACACTTGATGTATTTTTACGGTTGTATGTTGAATATTTTCTATTAGTATAACAATTACATGCTTAGTCTTTGTATTCTATGCTGGATGTAGTTGGTTCGAATTCAAATGTGTTGTAATGGGGGGTTGTTTGACATATGTGATGTTGCAGCATTTTGTTGCACAGTAATTTTGGCTCACTTGTAAGCGGAAGAATACAAAAATTTTCAATTACATGTTGCAATTTAAGTGTGTTGGCTAATTCTATATTCATCCATGATTATTTCCATCCTTATACTTCTATAGTAATCGGTACGAATGATTAATGCTTTGAAATTATTATACTTAATGCTGCGGTTGGTTTCATATTCAGGTTTTTTTGCTTTCCTATTTCAGGATTTCTATAATGAAAATGGGACATGGGCAGAACCCGTTGATATATTTGGACCCAGGGCCTAAAGACCGCATTGTACTAACATTGCAAGCTAATCATCGCTTGGAATTGATTTGGGCAGACTCGGCCACTCCTCTACTGTCTTTCAAGTAAAGTAGTCATGATGTGTGGAATTTTAGTGCTATGCATCCTCGCATGATTACTTTTTTGAAACAATCAGGCTTTTATGGCGTATTGAGAGGGGGCGATATAAAAGTGGACAAGCATTTAATAAATGCCTTGGCTGAGAGGTGGCGCCAAGAGACGCATACATTTCACCTTCCCGTCGGTGAAGCCACGATGACGTTGCAGGATGTTGCGGTTATATGGGGTTTGCCCATAATTTGGCAACCACTTATTTCCAAAGTAGCCACACAAAAAATGGCTGAGTGGCAGGCATTATGTATGCAGTTGTTGGGGGTACGAGCCAGCAGCGAATGATATTAGGAGTGGTCAGTTGAACTTAATCAGTTTAAATACCCACTTGATTGAGTATCTCTGCATTAATGATTATTCAATGGATGAAAGACTTATGCAGCACACTATATGCAGACTGATGCAGCTGCTTGCTATGTTATTTAGTGATAAATCTGCGTCCGGGGCCAAACTGATGTACTTACCATTTTTGGCCAACTTTCATGCTATACGCAATATAGTTGGGGCAGTGCTACATTGGCCTTGCTATATCGAAATTTATGCCGGGCTACTCGGATGGACACGAAAGAGATAGGTTGACCCCAACTGCTGCTACAATTGTGGGTATGGGAAAGAATCCCTAAACTGACTCCTACTGTTCGACCCATAGTCCCCGCTCAGGACTTCGACGATTTAGTCCCCCTACCGCGTGGTGCCAGGTGAGTTATGTCTTATTATTATTCATTTCCACACAATGGGTTATTCTTGTTGTTTTTCTAACCACTGTCCTATATTGTGTTTATTATGTAGATGGAACAAGAGACGCAGTTTTGTAAATGTTGGCTCACACATAATATATCTATTTCGCGACCAATTAGATCATCTCGTTGATGGAGACGTGAGTATTTCTTTGTTATTAGAACTTCATTACTATGTCTACTTCCCGTATTGTTTACTATTGGCATGTTCATTTTATTTTCGTAGTTTATCTGGAACCCATATGAGGAGGATGAGTTGCTGAAATTACATGAATATTGCTTAACTGGAAGGGAAATTTGGCGATCACATGTCTCTCTCATTAACTTCTGCGTGGTCGAAATGCATGCCCCAGAGCTAGTTATGCGCCAATTTGGTTTTGAGCAGGGAATTCCTCTTGCCATCGATACAAGTGAACGGCTTCACAGTTTCGATTTCAGAGGACGAGTTATAGAAAAATGGGCGCTAATACACCGAGACCATATTGCTCATTGAGAACAAGGACCAACACGTTATTGTATGGAATATTTCTAACGCATCCATTGATTACTTTTCTCCTTACATGACGTGGTATCGCAATATCACTCGGCAGCTGGTGGGTAATCCGGCTAAACCTCCAAATAAAGCAATGCGACCTTACGGAGCGTTGACTAAGTATTATGTAAGTTTCTCCCCTCCATGCATGCACGTCTTACGAAATGCTATATTCATTCGAATAATATATAACTTACTTAATTTACATACTTTCAGCATCAATCTATGGAGTCGATTTATCATGTAGTGGGAGAGATGCTAGACAACCTGCATTTTGATGGGTATCCTATGGAGGATAAGCTATTTCATGTGCGTGACCAGATCACTGCTACTCTCACTTGTGCTGGCGAAGGTTATCGCCTAGTCGATAGATCATCCTCCTTATCTACGCAAGGAGGATCAATGCGTGGACGATCTACCCAGGAACACAAATCGGTGTCAACTCAGAGCCGACATCGTTCATCCATGCCCAAATAGTGAGGGGTGAAGAAGATGTTTCTCATAACTCTGGCGATGATTGGTCATATCATCAAACTTCGCAGCATGAACATGGAACGCCTGACAGCAATACTTTTGAAGCTTTCACTAGAACTAGCACTTCTAGCCGTCCTCTGCATGGGCCACAGGAAAAATTGCATAAGCGACGTAAGCCTCCAAACGAGTTTGGGGAAGAAGCGCGGCACCTTTCCATGCGTAGCGAGCCCACTACAGATATGCATGCTCAACCTCCACGTGTGCAGCATCCCACGCATAGACTGTGTAGGAATACGCGTCCTCCACCGTGTGGTACACAGAGAAGATTTTATTGCCCTCTTTTGATGTTTAGTAGTTAGCTATTGTATATTCAAAACATGTTTGTTTGTGTTAACATATAGAATTTGTCATCTACCTACTACTTAATGAGATGGATGTCGTAGATTTACTTAATGAGATGGATCGTAGATTTGGTACAATTGTGGTTGTGTTCAATTGCTCACAGGTAGTTTGGTACATGTACAGGGAGAACTCTGGCAAAATTTTTCCAAAAATTTGTTTTTTGGAAAGAAACTTCCATCCTTGCCGTTGCAAGTTGAGGCAAGTGTCATTATCGGCTCTTATGTATTGCCAAGCATGTTGAAATTGTGATGCCTCACCACGTATGGAACTTCTGTGATTTCCTTTTTCCTTCTGTATTTTCGATAAACAAAAAACCTTACATGTTTTAATTTCATTGCTAAGAGCAAAATTCCTACATTTACGCACGTAATCTTATTATTACCACATAAGTGCGTGTTTTATGTCATTCCTTTAAATTACGTAATTCTATTAAAATGTGTAAATTATCGATAACTTAGCTGTATTCCACATGCATGCTAATTTAAACTAAAACCTATACAAAAATAAACATCAGTATATGTGTAATGTAATTGCTCTAAACTCGTAAACGACTTTTTTCGTTTAGGTTCTAGTGGACCACATAAATGCGCCGTGACAAATTTTCAAAGATAAATGAATTTATACAATCTTTTCTACGGCGATTATCGGATTTTCCTAAATGACGTACCTTACGTTATCGTGAAGCTAGTTCATATACAAACTACTATTTAAGTATTGCTTAAATTGCTGTAAAAATATTTCTATTCCGACAACGAAATCAGCAATGTCGGTTTTAGGACAAAACTAATTACTTATGATTCATTGACATTATAAATGCTTCATAACAAAGAAAGTTGGAAGTATCTTTTCAGTTCTTATGATAATTATTACATTATTCGTTTTACTTATTGAGAAAACAAATAATGAATTAGTTTACATTAAAAAACAAATACAGTGCATTATGTTTATTTTGTTTAACCTAACATTATTTTACTTACTCTAAAATACACCCTTATTTAGTTGCCGAATTTCATGAATCCGTTTTCGCATTTACTTTATTTAACTAAACCCTACAGTACTTATTTTATAACTAATTTTATTTCATTGAATTCGTTTTCTATGGGAAAGAAAGTTTCTTGGCAAACGAATTCGAATTATAATGAAAACGAAAGCATTTTGTTTTCAGGAATTCGTTTTCAGTAGAAAACAAATTCAGTGAATTCCTTTTCAGTAGAAAACGAATTCGAAGAAAACGAATTTTCTCTAAAAAACGAATTCACCGAATTTGTTTTCTACTGAAACCAAATTCACTGAATGTTTTTCTCCAAAACACTTCTACGAAACTAATTCATTTTCTATAATGTTTGAAATTTTGAATTCAATTTTACTTATTACATGATTTCTTTTTCATCTTCCTTTATTCAACTAAAATCATATTACTTATTTTAAAACCACTATTATACAATGAATTCGTTTTCTCGCTCTGTATTATTTAACTAAACCTATATTACTTATTTTAAAAATAACTTATTTCATTGAATTCATTTTCTACTAAAATTATTTTTCTATTTCTACCAAATAACCTTAATAATAAAATGAATTCCCTGATTTCGTTGTTTTATAAAAAATATTTTCCTCAAAACGGTTTTATTTCACTGATTTGGTTTTTTCCCATGTATATTGCCGCGGCCAGCTAGGGAGCTACAACTTATGTGTAAATAACCTTTTTTTAATCACTTCTTCGCATTGCGGGGCGTCCAGGCATCGCCGCGGCTTCGGCTACTCGGTGGTGCTGTTCCGTTCCACAGATGCTCTCATTTTGTTAATATGCCTCATTTTCAATTTTTTAGTTATTAGTCGACTGCTTATCCGAATTTTTCTTCATGGTTTTTTTCCCCTTAAGTAAACAACGAATTCCCCAAATTTGTTTTCTCGGAATTGTAATTTTTCTAAAAAAAATTCATAAACCAGAAACGAATTTGGTGGATTCGTTTTCCCCTAGAAACGAATCCACCAAATTCGTTTTCCCAAAATCTTAATTTTTTTAAAAAAACAACATAAAACTAGAAACGAATTTGGTGGATTCGTTTCTAGGGGAAAAGGAATCCACCAAATTCGTTTTTCCCAGAAATTTTTTTTTCATTTAATTTTTTCTTTCCCGAAAACGAAGACGTCAATTTTGTTTCCATCTAAAAACGAATGTGCCGTCTTCGTTTTCTGTAGATTACAAATTAAATTTTTTTTGCTTGTTTTGGTAATTTTATGCCCAAAAGTGAATATTCAGGTAAAAAAATCAACTATTGAAAGTACAAGAATATCCCCGTTAAATTAGGAGTCACACTTTTTTAAAATGCAAACCCAGTCAACTATTTCTCTCCCTCCCCATTTCTCTGCTGCCGCCGCCCCCTTTCCTTTTCCTCCCCCCTTCCCTTCCTCCGTTGCCCTCCTCTCTTCTTCCACTCCACCACTGAATCTTCAATCTCCATCACTAGTTTTTTTTATTAACTAGCATCCACACAGCCATGGAATGATGAATCCAACCCAAAATCAATATGAATAAATAAACTCCTCCAGACTCTTTCCTCTTTCTCTCTGTATCAGAACGCAGAAGAAAAAGAAGCGGAGAAGATAACTCCTCCTCCTCCTGCCGGTTTGCATTTATTAATTATTAATACCCCAATAATCTACTTATCATCATAACTAATTACTACTCCCTCCGTTCTATTAGAAGGGTCTAGTTTGATAAATATTTTTTGTTCCATTAGAAGGGTCCAGTTTGAGTTTGTTTATATCTGCTACCCTTACTAATATAATTATGTGTAGTCTACGATTAATCCTTACTTTTTAAGTGAGGATATAAATGGAACAAATTGTGACAAATTAAGTATTCAGGTATTGTACCTTGACATCCATAATAAGTTGTACCTAAGTAAAGATGGACCCTTCTAATGGAACGGAGGGAGTACTTATTGTTAGTGCATGAAATGCAGGAAGAACATATCAAAACAAAAGATAGAACTTAA
>VMRK01000484.1:0-20730 GCA_016801395.1 Leptodermis oblonga
TCAGTTATGCATATGCTGTTAAAATTTTCTATTATCTATGGGGTGGCTTCTCTTTGTGTCATGTTAAACAGGCAAAGCAATGCTGCATGGGCAGGGCCAATACTTTGGCCGAGGCAAACCAGGGGCAAGGCCAATGCGTTGGCTAGACAAACATTAGCAGGGCTAGGCATTTGACCGGGACAAGTCATTAGCATATCCTCAAATGATACTGGGTCAAACCCTTAGATTCGGATGCGGAGGTATGCAATTAAGCAAGTCTTTCTGTTGTCACTACAAGCATTGTTAGGTCGTTCCGGCTAAAGCCATTGGGCTTGGCCCAATCAAGACAAGGAGAGTTTAGGCACAAAAAGCCCAAGGTCAGGCTTAGATAATCAAGGTCAAGCTTAGGTCAGTAGTAAACAAGCTCGGGGAGTTTAGGTCTGTAAACAGGATATCCAAGCTTGGGGATTTTAGGTCAGCATAGCTTAGGTCTGTAAAGCTTAGGTCGGTTATTAACTTAGGTCGTTTCTACCAGACTTCCATGATTGGCACCATGACGGTCTCCAAAAATCGAGCTTGAGACAAAATAACGATAACATTTGACATAATAGCTAGGAATCATTATAGGACCAGGAACCTCTTTTGAATACATGCAGGGATTACACAGAGCAATGATGGAAAATGAGTTCAAAGTCAGGCCATGATAGACAGGAGCGTAAAAGTCATCGTGAAAAGGGGAGAGTGGTTGGAAGTACAAATCATCACAGTACAACGGACATATCAAAGTATGGCTACAAATACTCAGTCACCAGACTCATTTGAGAGAAGCCATTCTTGAACCAATTTCTCTTAAGCTCTTGGTCAATACCATTTTTTGCTTACATGTTGCTAACTTGACCGTCGGAGTTACACAGGGGGGATAACCCTGCTTGTTTTACTGTTTGTTTTCGGTGACGGAACACTTTCCAGGCCAGATCCGAGCTTTACATTCTCATCCACGCGGATCCAAGCTCCGTTTTCATCCCTTCAAGCTGCCAATTAACAGATTGAGCCTGAGTATACAAGATATGTATTGGGCCAAACAGGAGCATCCAGATTCGGACTTTTTACGTCATATCACAAAGGCTGGACATCCCCAAACTTTTATGTGTTTAAAGCTTGGTTTCTTCCCATGCCATATCTCATATGGTGTAGAATCTATAGCTTTAGAAGGAACATGATTTAAAAGATACGATGCAGAAGTTAGGGCATATCCCCAAAATGATTTAGGGAGACTTGCATGGCTCATCATGGAACGAACCATATCCAATAGGGTTCGATTTCTTCTTTCCGATACACATTTAATTGTGGTGTATATGGAGGGGTCCATTGGGAAAGAATTCCATTTTCTTTAAGGTAATCTTGAAATTCTTGGCTTAAATATTCTCCATCTCGGTCTGATCGAAGTGTTTTTATATTTTTACCAAGTTGGTTCTCAACCTCACTTTTATATTCTTTGAACTTTTCAAAGACTTCAGACTTATACTTTAATAAGTATATATGACCATATCTAGAGTGATCATTTGTAAAAGTGAGAAAGTATGAAAAACCTCCTCTAGTATGAATTGACCTAGGTCCACATACATCAGTATGTATGAGACTTAGTAATTCAGTATACCTTTCACCCTTTCCAGTAAAGGGTAATTTTGTCATTTTACCTAATAAACAAGATTCACATTTATCATATGATTCATAATCAAATGATCCCAAATGGCCATTGGTATGCAATTTGGTTATGCGTTTTTCATTGATATGGCCAAGTCTACAATGCCAGAGGTAAGAATTTCCAAGATCATCTACCTTTTGCCTTTTTGTGTTTATGTTGAAAATAGGATTTTCAATATCAAGTATATATAAACCATTATTTAAATGACCAATACCATAAAAAAACATCATCACAATAAATGGAACAACATTTGTTCTTTTGAACTACTGTGAATCCATCCAAATCCAAACTAGAAATAGAAATTATGTTTTTCATGAGTGCAGGAGCAAAATAACAGTTTCTTAAATTCAAAATAAGTCCACTAGGTAAAGAAAGACTATAAGTCCCTACAGCTAAGGCAGCAACTCTTGCTCCATTGCCAACACGTAGGTCTACCTCTCCTTTAGCCAGCTTTCTCATTGTCTTTAGACCCTGCATATTTGTGCAAATATAAGATCCAGAGCCGGTATCCAATACCCATGAGTCAGACTTAGTAGTAGATAGATTTATTTCAATCATAAACATACCTGAAGCAGAAGCTTCATTCAACTTCAGTTTCTTAAACTGAGCAGTAGCAACATAAGCCTTGCAATTTCTCTTCCAGTGTCCGCTTTCACCACAGTGGAAACAAGTGCCCTTAGCCTTTTTGTCCTTCTTGGGTGTTGGTTTGGCTATCTTTTTCTTGCCCATTTTGGGTCTAGCCTTGAACTTTCTCTTCTTCTTGTTAGAAGAGGGCTCAACCAATAACACATTACCCTTATCCTTCTTGATGGTGCCTTCTGCTTCCTTAAGCATATTCATCAGTTCTGGCAAAGTGGTGGTCTCGATCTTGTTTAGATTGTAGTTCATAACAAACCCAGAGAAACTAGGAGGGAGGGACTGCAAGATCAAGTCAACACTTAACTGATGCATTAGCTCGAATCCCAACTTCTCAAGTTTCTCAACAAGACCAATCATCTTTAGCATGTGTGCTGAAACCGACGACCCTTCTGCCATCTTGCAATGAAAGAGCTCATGAGAGATATCATATCTCTCATCCCTAGCCCTTTTGAGATACATTGCACTTAGATGATTTATCATGGTGAAAGCACTCATGTCCTCATGCTGTTTTTGCAGCTCGGGACTCATCGATGCTAACATAAGGCAACTGACATTTTCAGAATCATCAGTATGTTTCTTAAATGCCTCCTTGACTGCATTGTCAGCATCTTCTGCCAGCTCCTCAGGGATAGGATCATTAAGGACATAGAACACCTTTTCCTGCCTAAGAACAATTCTTAGGTTTTGGACCCAATCAGTATAGTTTGGGCCAGTGAGCTTGTTGTCCAACAGAATGTTACGTAGATTATTGGTGTTACTCATTTTCTACAACAAAAGTAAAGATAAAATAAACATTTATGCAATGACCAAAATCCAAATTATCAAAAGATAAATTTGGCAACTAATTTGATTTTGTCTCCCACTATTTTATGCAAATCAATATCCCCAATATTGTTAAATAAATTTTAGTGAGCTAGAATCCAATTTTAATTATTTTAATCTTGAGGTGGCTCAACAAATTAAAATAATCTCAACAGGTACGTAACAATTACCAATTATAACAATTATAATTTCTAGATAATGAGGCTATCATCATAGATACACATATCACATATGTTCTCTAATTCTTTGCCTCTAAAATAAATGACCTTGATGTAGCTCAACAAATCACATATTTCAGTTAAATCAAACCCATTATTCGTGGAACTTATCCAATAAAATAAATAAAATTTGGTAGAATAACCTTGAGGTAGCTCAACCAATTATTCGAACAAAAATTATTTGAAATATAATAATGGAAGGCAACTTAGATTTAATATTTCAATTGAGGGGAATAAAATTTTAAAAGATCTCATCAATTTTATACATGTCACAAATCTGTTTGATCAAATTGACATACAATATTCAATTTAAATAAACAAAATTATTTTATCAAATAATTCATGCATGACATATATTATAAATAATCACTTAATCAAAATTAAGGCCCCATTTGGTATCATGATTTGAATCAGAATTTCAAAACAAGGTTTAAACCACGATTGTGTTTGGTATCTTAACTTGAGCTTAGTTACCAAACAAGGTTCAAATTATGATTTAAATATAGATTTGAGTTGTTGTTTGACAGCATGTTTTAGACTAAATTTTAAAATATAATTAACAATTTAGGTAAAATCAAATGGTTAATCTTTCTTACTTTAAATTAATTAAGAATTAAAAACTTATTTCCTTTTATTTTAAAATTCATAATTATAATTATTTTTTATTTTACAAATCATAATATTCTAATATTATTACTTTCCTTTTCTTTTACAAAATTACATTCTTTTACCATTTACCAATCATAATTACGATTTTCTTTATTATTACTTTAATTTCCATTTCCTTAATTATGCCAAACCACCACTGCAGGACTTCCATCCTCACACCACCACCACCACCACTGAACACCGCCGCAGGACTTCTTCTCCATTTTGGTTCTCTTTGTTTTCCAGCTTCCCTTCTTTGTTCATCACTAACTCCACAATCTTTTCTGTCTCCATTGCATTTGCACCCTTTACTTTCACCAGCTTGGTCTCCACTGTTACCCCACCTGAAGAAACAATTGATCTAATTTACCCAACCCACCAAAATTGCGAGAATTGAAACAATCAAAGTACGTACTTGGCATTTTACGATTACAGCATTTGAAAACTCCATCAATTCCACATCTGTATGGAATTTTTTCTCTAGCCCCTCAACAATTTCGGTTCTGTGCGATAATCATATATCAATCAGATAAATTACTTCTATTTCAAATTATTATCTGAAATAATTAATTTGTCATTAAATACAAATAGATTAATTATATTAAAATTAATCCTTGTAATTATCATATAATTACATTTAGTCCCAATTAATTCTTTGTGTGTGACCCTTTAGGTTTCTTAATTCATGGCAATAAAATAACTTAATCTTTTATTTGGCTTTAGTACAAAACCCAACAACTACAAATAGAATTTCCTGATTAAGATTGATTAATTTTTCCAACAATGAACCTTTGCTTGCATAGTGAAAAAACTGAATGAAGCAGAATTCCTTAATTTTCAAGCAAAGCAGAAGGTACTGCTTGTGGCAACTTGTAGAGTGAAGGGTATTGATGAGGATGAAAAACTTGTGGCAACTTGGATGACAATCTTTGGACATTTGGATTCCTAAAGATGTAGCACATTGAGGGAACTGGGATCAAAATATGCTCCAGAATAAAGTGGTTTGTAATTAGTCATTAATGAATATCGAAGTTGATCTGAACAATTAAATACAGAAGTTCCCCTTCTGGTTTCTGTTTCTTCTTTTCTACTTTAATTTGCTCTATGATGCTTTGGTTTCCTCTCTGTCAGATTCTTCTTTATGCAAATTGCATCAAACTTCAGTTTCTTCAAATTTATTCCAGCATTCCAAAACCACTTAGAGACAAGGTTGAATGCTGATTGAACATGAGCAGCATTCCCCCGTTTGGCAAAAAAATACAAAGGTGCAATTACAAATATATACCTGATTGCTGACTATCACCATCAGTTCAACCTTTCTTTCTAAAGATTCAAACTTATAAAAGGCTATGCAAACCACATTTAGAAGATCATTCATAGCTAGTGTGCCAGTTGCCCCCTTCTATCCACTTTATTCAAAATGCAAGTGGCTTTTTTTTTTTTTTTTCTATTTATGTCAAAGTTATGTACTTCGTAATTAGACCCGCTATCCATCTGTGATTCGTACATAATTCTGGTCGTACCGTACACATTTTGTGCGTGTTGGTTTGGAAATTTTACAAACTATTTTCCAAAAATCTGTTTTCCAAAACGCTGGTTTCAAGAACTATTTTCCTTTTGAGACATCAAAAACTTTTTTTTTTTAAACCCAGAGTTTGAGGGGAAATCTTGTTTGACGTATATAGTTTACCAAATAAAATTTTAAAGAAATTGTGTGGCATAATTCCTTTACAGGGATTTGGATTTTTTCCACCAAGAACTCATAGAAGAATTCCAGGGACTTGGTTTTTGTGAAAGCGCCTTAAATACTACTTCTTTTAAAAAGTGCTTTTTACAAGAGCCTTAAATTTTCCGTTTTTTAAATTGCTTTGTGCAAGCGCCTTAAATTTTCCGTTTTTTAAAGCGCTTCCAAAAGCGCTTTAAATAACCTGCGTCTATTTAAAGCTTGTGCATTTAGATAGTCATGAAAAGCTTTTTTAAAGGGGTTGAAAAAAGCGTCTTGAATATGCTGGTTTGTAGTAGCTAGACCACCTTATTCCAAACAGGCTAGATACAATGAAGGATGATGTTCTTGATATATTGATCCAGATCAAAGAAAATCAATCATCATCGTTAGATCTTACTTGGGATAACATCAAGGCAATGCTCATGGTGGTACGTTATGTGAATTTGTTATCTTTGACTAGCTAAATTTTGGTACATAATTTATTAATGAATGTAAAGTGACCAAGAAAATAATTTCACAAATATAAGGAATCAAAAAAAGTTAGTTTTAGATGTAAGGAACAAAAAGATTTATTATGCAAATGTAAGGGTAAAAAGGGTTTCTTTTCAGGGTATTACTTAAATATCATTAAGGAATTATGGGAGGACAATTATAATGACATTCATGATGCATTAAGTCTATTTTTCTAATGACTGAATGTTTTGGTGAAGGAAATGTACGTAGTAGTAGTCCTATGTACAAAGGTTTCCTAGGTAAGTCTATGTTCACACCATTTCAACTAATTCGAGGGGTTGAAAAAAAAAAAAAAAAAAAAAAACCTCTCTCCGATTTGACTAAAGTAAAATTAATGGTCCTTGAAGCTTCTCAAAATGCTCTTCACATTTGCAAAATGTAAAAAAGACTATGAGGGAATGTTTACTCAAAATATATGCAAATTGAGGAGGGACGTGATGTTTTGAGAAATCTCAAAGGAATATTTATGCTTTTACAAAATCCTTAATTAAGGTGTTTTATGTTTAAGGAAAAAAAAGGTTTTATGTTATCCTTTAATTGTATTTATGTCCTTGGTTATACTCTCTCCGTTATTTGAAAATAGTCATTTAAACTAAAAAATTTGTTCTTTTAAAAATGTCATTTCTACAATTTTTAATTAAAAAAGTAAAAAAATTTCTAATTTTACCCTTATATCACTTTATCAAACCAGCATAATTAATTCAAAATTTTCAATTTTCAAGCTAATCATTAAGTATTCCTACAATTAATGGCATCTAAGAAGATGCAACTCTTTCATTTTTCAATAACTATTTAACTATTGTGACTCTCTTTCTAGGATTGCATATCCCAAGCTTGACGAGTTAGATTCCACTTTAGAGTCTCATTCCCAACATACATAATTACATAATCAGAATGAATGGCTTAAATACTACAACAAGCAAACCTGTAGTAATAGCAGAAGAACAATTTTCTTACACTTAGCACCTAATCCAATTTTTTTTTGGATGCAGAAGAAGAAGACCAAAGAAAATTGAAGCAAATTGGATTGGTGCTCTTTCTTCCTTTCGGTTTCTTCTTCATATTTTTTTCATTTCTTTTTTCAAACAGTCAAATTGGTATTTTTTGAGAGTCTGAAAATTTTAAATGGGAAAGAAAATTTTCGAAAAATAGAGATTAAATTAACAAACAGCTCGAAATATATTAACAATAATAGTAGTATATTCAGATTACAATGATATCTTGTAAATAGTGATTGATTTGAATTGATAGAGATAAGATAATTATGGTAGAGGTTTGCACGGATTACAGTACTCTAAGAGATGATAAAACATTAAATAGAGGTAATTGCGTAAGTTAATAACGTCCTTAATTAGTGTTAATTTTTCCCCAACGTCTCTTTTAAGAGAACAGAAGGAGTATATTGGAAGGTTTTTTTTTTTTTTTTTTTTTGAAACGTGAGTACTTTGTATTAATAGCGTTAGAAATAGTTCAACAACGTTTGAGGTGAGAGTATATTGGAAATTGGAACTCCCCCACTTTCTTATAAATGGTTTTATCAACTCTGTTTTGAAGCAACGAATTCAAGCCACCAAAATTAAAAAAGGTGAAATATGTAAAATATCTTTTAATGCATACTATGATTTGAAAAATATCACTAGTATAATTATTTGTCCCACAATTACTCAAATACTGAATTTTAGAATTTATACTAATTAAATGTTTTTTTTTTTTTTACAGTAAAAAGAAAACTTGGTGGACAATCATTCCCTCCCTCTCAACGGAAGGATTTTCTTTTCAATTTTTTTTTTCCCATTTCAATATTCATGTTTAGCCTTTTGCAAACACTAGCAAAAAGGAAACTAATTAATACCAATTTGATAGTCCTTTCGTCCCACATAAAAGATACATTTTAAAAAAAATAAAAATTTATTCTAATAAAAGAGTCGACTTTCTATTTATTTACATCATATATGTTTACTGATATAATAATGTTTTGTGTACAATTAATAAGTGAAAAATATATCAAATAATTTATTTTTACATTATACCTACCACCACCTAAAATAAGTTATACATTTTTCATTATAGACTCTTATAATGGGCAAAAGGAGAGTCCCATAATGTTGGCCATTCAGAATGTGACTTCGGATTGTGTTTTAGAGACATCTGTTCATTTCAAAATAATTTTTAGTATAATAGTCAGAAATTATTATATTACTTGTTAGAATAATTAGAATATTTATATTATTTTTTTTAATATTTATTTTTTAATATACATATGTTACCTTATTATAAGTTAATTTTATCTTAATTTTTTATTTTATGTTAATCTTATTATGTACTGTAGTCCTATATAAAATTACTTTGTGTATCTTCTATGAATCAAGTTATATAATAATACAATAAGTATTATTTCTAGCATGGCATCAGAGCCAATTTCTATCGAAATACTTAAACCGAAGAAAAAAGAAAAATTAAGCCATCGGTTCATTCTTTAAGTAGCCACCGCCGCTCCGGCCACTGCTGCCATACTTTCCGGCGACCTGTTGCTTGGGGCTCTTTTTGGTTCTTCTTCTCCTATCCTATTCGAGTTGCCGCTGGACGCTCCATCGTCATCGACTGCTATCATCGTTCCAGATCTGAAGCAACGTCGTCGAGCCGGAGCCGTCAATTGTTGTCCGTCGCTCTGTCGTCATCGATTGCTGTCGTTCGTTCCAGATCTGAGCAACGTCGTCGTCTCGTCCTCTTCCTCCATTCAGATCTGGGTTATCTTCATCTTCTCGTCGGTTCGGTTGAAGAAGCTGCAATTTCTGGTAGCCGCCCGCTGCAATTCTCGTCGACGTTGGTCCTCTCAAGAAGCTGCAATTACCTTCTCGTTCCAGTTTGCTGCTGTTTCCGTAAACGTCGACGGATCTGGCTTTTTTTTTTTTTTGGTTCTTCAGTCCCCAGTCCAGATCCGTTCTTCTCTCGCCGTAGGAGGTTCAAGTCTGCTCCCGATCGAATGTTCTCCTACGGCGAGAGAAGAAACTCCTCCATTGCCTCCGCTGAAGTTCTTCCAGCGAGAAACGGGAAGTAGTAGTCCAGTCAACAGGGGGGTTCTTTGCCACGTCATCATTTGGAGTGTTGTCCACGTCACCAACAAGTGTCTCCATGTCATCTCCACGTCACCAAATTGCCAAGTATCTTGCCACTTCTGTTAGGGGCTGTTTGGTGTTTGGTTTATAAATCTGATTTTCAGAATTTTTTAGGGAGTGTTTGGTTGGTTTATTATTCTGATTTTCAGAATACTTTTTTTTGGGAAGAAATCTTAGTCTCTTTGGTTCTTCACATGCGGGTCAACCATGAAGATCTTCTGTTTGACACAACTATTTCTTTAGGGATTTTTTGTACGGGTCAACGATATTCTGTTGGCACAACCGTTTTTATGCGGGTTAACAATCTTTTGTTTGACACAACCTCTTTTTTAGGGTTTTCTGTACGGGTCAACGCTGATAATTTTCGTGCTTCCTACTCTGTTGAAGATAGCCCTTCCGCGTGTATTTTCACGCGGTTCTAGGACTAAGATCTCCCCACACGCCTCAACCACTAGACAAGTCAACCATCCACCATCGGATATAATTGCATTTTTTAAATGGCGGGTCATTTTTATTTTTCGTATCCAAACTCAAGTTGAGTTTGAAGGGGGCTGTTAGAATAATTAAAATATTCTATTACCTTATTATGTACCATAGCCCTATATAAGGTTAGTCTATATATCTTCTATAAATCAAGTTATAGAATAATATGATACATATTATTTCTAACATTACCTAAATTGCTTTTATCAAAATTCTAATTCTACTTCTCCACCAATGTTGTTCGGCCCGGCCCGGCCACCGACCCGGCGAGGCCCAAGGGTCGCACGACCCGGAGGGTCGACCCGGGTCAACCGGGAGTCGACCCGGGTCAACCGGGAGACGTCATAAATAAATAAATATATATAATATAAATAATATTAGTTAAAATATTTTTTCTTCACAACAATTATATATATTTCCGAATTTTACAAGTATCTTAAACATTAAAATTCATTACTATAAAACTCAATAAGTAAATAAATTATAAAATATTAGTTATATTCTAAAAATTATATTACTACATTTTATTAGGAAAAAAGATAACATTTGATGTAAAAGAAATGAAAACGTATTTTAGATTAATACATGACAAAATTAAACAACCTTTAAATGAAAAGAAAACAACTAATAAAAAATTATAGTCTTAAAATTAATAAATAGTAAAGAATTACAATGAGATTAATATTAGTTTAGATGGTTCAATTAATATATTATTATTAGAAAGCCCATAATTCATATTAAAATTTGAGTTAAAATACTATTTAGTACAAAAATAATCAAACAAGTCATTGTGATTTAGTGGTGAGTACCTCTGTTGTTTATATTAGAGACCAAGGTTCAATCCCTACTAAAGCCAAAATTTTAAAAAAGTCTCTTAATTGGAAAAATAAATAAATAAATAATCCTCTACGGGTCGACCCGGTTCCCGGTCCGCCCCGGGGCTTGACCAGGTCACCCCATATCCGGGTTGCCCTTATAATTTGGCCTGGCAAGGCCTGCGGGTCGCGGGCCGACCGGATCGACCCGCCGAGCCGGGCCGGGCCAAACAACACTGTTCTCCACGCCGCTTTATCCTGGTCCACATTTTCTTGTCTCAAATTGCTGAAAGTGACATCGTATGAGTACTGTTTCACCAAATTTGAAGACTGTTTCACCAAATTTGAAGTACCAAGGACGTACACTAACCAATCTTACACTATATATATAACTAGTAGGGAGTGTACCGCACTGTGTGCGGTGTTCCGGGTATGAATTTGAAAGCGAATGAGTGACTGTTCTAATATTTTGTTTTTATAAGCGACATAATTTCATAGGAGCAATTACAATATTGTTCCTAAACCCAAATACAAAGTAATGAATGGTTCAGTAAAACTTCTTCAACGATAACCTTTTTACTCGATAAAAATATAATGAGCTCAACAACCTTCCTTGTTCGCTGCAAAATCTCGGATTTTCGGCTCTCCCTTCTTTAAGCTAGTGTCCTGAGGTACTTTTTAAGCTACAAAAGTGGTCACATCTTCTAATCCCAACTAAGATGGTTGGGAGATCAAATGAGCTATTGTGATCGAAGTACCAAGAGAAATTAGGTTCGAATATTGAGGTGCCCTCTCCGGCCTCCATTCCCCGGTTGGTACTGTTTAAGTTTCACTCTAGATATGAATTTCAAAAGGCATGGAATTCATTGCTCCCTTAGTTTCCACCAATCCAGTATCCTACAAGCCAATTTTATATCATAATTGAAAAGTTAGTAAATAAATCCAGCATCCTCGCATCAGTTGCAAATAAATTTTTCCAACCATGGAATTTCAAGTCTAAGTAGCATGATGAAATGATCTCTAAATGCAAGCAGCAACTTGACTAAAAGATATGTTGAATTGACTTGAAAACCCAGTTGTTTCAATAACAGAGTTCAAAATATGACTACAGAGTACAGGCTACTCGATCCAAGTTTGAAATCAAAATGCATGAATAGGCATCATTATCTTATCACTTTTGAGTTTTGAACTCTTCTCATCCGCTTCCAAATAAAGATAGATATGCTGGAGAATGTGAATAATGAGCTTAACTTTTTTTTGTAATCCTACTTTTAACTAATTGCAACAGCTATAAGCTATGAAGAAATTAAATTCAAAAGTTAAAGCACGACATAATTTCTAGGAACATAAAGTTCAAAGGTGAAAGTAAACAGACTTGCAGTGCAGCAAGTTCAGCTTTCAGTGTCCAGAGGCCTAGGCGAGAAGCAAGTCAACACAAATAAAACTAACATCCAATGACATTAAAGTTGAGAGCTTAGAAGTTTCAATAAAACTTTTTAAAAATTCATGCAAATTTATCCTAAGTGCAAAAACAATTAGGAACCCGGGATGAAACAACTTAAACAAATAAAAAGGAAAACCCACATTCGTTCAGCATTTGGCCTGTACTTGGTAAACTAACCATTCTCTCTCTTCCATCAACAACTTTTCCTGAATTCAAAAACAGAGAGAATCAACGGAAAAAAAAAAAAAAAAAAATCAAACCATAAACAAAAGCAGACAGCAGAAGAGAAAAGTACTCAATATTGCATAAATTAGCTAAAAAAAAAGTTATAGATACAAAATGTCATCACATTCAAACTAATTGTACTTTATAATATAATATAGCTAGTGAAAAGCTCATTGAGCCAAGATTAAAACTTACCATCAAGCAAGCTCACTGAGCCAAGATTAAAACTGACCATCAAGCTCCTCAACAGGCTTCTGAGCTTTGTCTTGGTACATAAACCTCACAAAAGCAAATCCTCTTGAATCACCAGTCCTGATAATCACATACATGAAAGGATTCAGTAAAACAGTCAGCGCTGATAATACCAGGGCAAATACCATTGCACACACACATATAAGACAAAACAATTGCAATCCTTTCCAAGAGTAGAAGTAAAACAGGTACAACTTAATAATCTATACGCATATAACTTTGATTTCTTGAGGGAATAACTAAGCCAGCACACTATTATACTCGTCTAACTCCAAGGATTTCAAGTTTCTTTTGATAAAATTAAAGTGGCCTCAATAACCGCCACAATTAATTAAACACAATCTTTGAGTAAATAATAATTAAATTGGAGCAGATTTTTATCCATTCCTCTCCACAAAATATTACCAGCACTAGGACAAAACTTTACAACCACGACTTTGAAACAACTGAATTCATAAACCTTCGCAATGCAAAACATTCTGCTTACAATTTAGATGCTACATTGTATAGCCATGAAGAGAAACCAACACAGCAATTAAGCTTAAATGCTAAAATTACCAGCAAAACGAAAATCTTGATAAACATTAACATTGTTGAACCATCTTTCAGATACGTACAACTTCTACCATAATATAAGCCATCCCAAGTACAAATTCCATCCGTTAAATATTATTCAAACCTTATACAGTACCAAATTAGTATCTGAATTTATCTGAAATTTTTTTTACTTGTAAAAATATGAATAAACCAGCAAATCTTAATGAATATTTTTGTTGAAAAGAGATATCAAAAATTGATTTTTAAGCAATGGATGCTTTCAATCATCACAGTACCTCCATCTTATATAATTTAACAAGCTAATGGAAAGAGCAGTTGAAGCATTCCAGTACCTGAATTAGGCGACCAAGCATCCGCCATCTTCAAGAGATTTATCCCACGAGGGAGCTCTAACAATGGGAACAGAAGTAAGGGACACGAATGTGAAACCTGAAGCTCTAGACAAGGAATTTCTTTTTCTGAATATACTCGACATAATATTCCTATATTTTAAATCTTGTAAACCCAGCAAAATAACCTCGGGTCTGAACCAATTAATCAACATTAAGTATATAAAAATTAAATCTTTACGGAGTAAAATCTCAAGACAAAGTAAAGCTGAAAGAAAGAAGATAAATTAGTGAAAGAAGGAAGTGCAAAATGGTAAGCATTAGTGTATTCACGTCTCTATTCGAAAAAGAAGAAGAAATTTTGGAGTCCGGGGCGGCGATCAAAATAGGGGAGACGAATACATATAGATAAAATAAAGACGGACGCTGGGCTATTCAAGGAGACGTTCCCTAATTCACGAAAATTACCAAACCGCGTCAATAATACCTGGAGAATAAGAAAATCCTCTGATTGCCTCTCTCGACTAGCTATTCAATCCAGGTCACTATTCTTCCTGCGGCGGCTGCTACTGCTGCTGCTTCTTCTGCAATCTAAGGCGGCACACAAATGGCCGATGGGTGTCATGTCACGTCCGGAAACTGGGCTAGTTGAGGGGCGAAAAGTAGAATGATCGGCAAACTAAAAAAGTAAAGAAAGGAGAGCCGGAGTGATTTAGTGAAGGGGGTGGGAGGAGTGAGTGTGTTTTGGTGGTGGAGGAGGGTGACGAAGAAGCTGCCTGAAATGTGGAGTTAAAAGTGGGATTCACCCAACTCTGAACGTGATTTCCGTTTGCCGTTTAGGAGGGCAATTTAGTCCGTGAAAGAGGGAAAAAATAGTAAAATAAGGTAGAGAATCTAGAGATCATTTTTAAGTCTCATAATCTTATGTGAAATTACAGAACTGGACACCTACTCACGGTGTTTTTTTTTTGTGACAAATTGACGGAGCTTTAACGGTGATCGGTGCTTTATATATATAAGATAAAAATAATGTATTATATCGGTGTGTAAGTATTATTTTATCATTTTTCACACATATCAAAATTATTAGTGTGATTTTATTTAATTTGAGTGATTATTATATTTCAAAGAAAGTGACTATGACAAGTTATACCATTAAAAATAATTAAATGCATATTGAAAATGTATACACCAATTAGTTAGAAAGATTATAAATAAGGGTAATTAATTTAGAGCAATTAGTATAATTTCTTCTTAAAATGTTAGAACGACATTTTTTAGCGACAAAGTTTCTTAAATTAAAACATCATTTAAATTGGGATGGAGGTAGTAATTGTGTGCCAATTGGTAAGTTGCAGCATCCAGTTTTATTGTTGATGTCAAAGACTGAATATTCATTATATCAAAGCTTACATCATGTTTTGTTCTTTGACGTGTTTCTTAATTAGATCATATTTATACATGGAACAGACAAAAGTGCAGCTGCAATTGTTTGGGCGATGACAGCCTTGATGAAGGCACCTCCCGCTCTTAAGAGATTACAAGCTGAAATTAGAGATTTGGTTGGAAAGAAAGGAGGGATATTAGGGAAAGAAGTGCTTCAAAAGCTTCCTTATTTAGACGCAGTGATAAAAGTAACCTTCAGATTATATCCTCCAGCACCAGTACTCTTAGTACCAAGAGAAACTATGGAAGATTGCAGCTTAGAAGGATATCATATTGAAGCGAAAACTATGGTTTCATCAATGCTTGGGCTATTGCTAGAGATCCTATGGGTTGGGAAAATCCAGATGATTTTGCTCCAGAGAGCTTTTTGAATTGTGATATTGATTTGAAAGGAAATGATTTTGAGCTACTTCGGTTCGGGACAGGAAGAAGAGGTTGCCCCGGAATCCAAATAGGATTGACAACTGGGAAACCTTGCCAATCTTCTTTACTCTTTTGAAAATTGAAGACATTGACACTAACGTATCGCCTGGAATAACCATGCATAAGAAAACTCCTGTTTGTCTTGTTGCAAAAATATATATACTTAATTTAGGCTGTTAGTTAAGATTTTTTCCCTAAATATTCATTTTGGGAGCATATAAATACCAAAAGAAGCCAAAAAAAAGTGAAATTCCCAAAATATAGAAAACGAATTTGGGAGATTCGTTTTCAGTTGAAAACGAATCTCCCAACTTCGTTTTCTTCAACAGAAATTGCAGGGTGGAATCTAATAAATTTCATTACAAAAAATATAATTAATTAATTTTTATAATATGGAGTTTGGCCTGAAAAAACAAGACACATTCATGCATAGATCTCATTCAAATAATCATGAGCAAAAATTAATGTTGTATTAATATAATGGGCCCTCAAATAAAATTATAATTGTGAGAATTGATTAATTTTAATTTTAAAAAAATAAAATTTTATAACGTGGGCGGAGTTGAAAAATAACAAAAAATAAAATAAAGAGCAATTCTTGCATGAGCCTCGTTCAAATAAAAATAGATGTGGATCTTAATGTAAATTTTTATGAGAAAAAAATACTATTACATTACACTATATCAATCAATGTTGTTTGGCCCGCCCCGGCCACCGACCCGGCGAGACCCAAGGGTCGCACGACCCGGAGGGTCGACCCGGGTCAACCGGGGGTCAACCCGGATGACGTCATAAATAAATAAATATATAAAAAATAGAAATAATATTAGTTAAAATATTTTTTCACAACAATTATATATATTTTCGAATTTTACAAGTATCTTAAACATTAAAATTCATTACTATAAAACTCAATAAATGATAAAATATTAGTTGTGTTCTAAAAATTATATTACTACATTTTCTAGGAAAAAAGATAAAATTTGATATAAAAGAAATGAAAATGTATTTTAGATTAATACATGACAAAATTAAACAAGCTTTAAATGAAAGAAAACAACTAATAAAAAATTATAGTCTTAAAATTATAAATAGTAGGAATTACAATGAGATTAACATTAGTTTAGATGGTTCAATTAATATATTATTATTAGAAAGCCCATGATTCATATTAAAATATGAGTTAAAATACTATTTTGCACAAAAATAATCAAACAAGTCATTGTGGTCTAATGGTAAGTACTCTTATTATTTATATTAGAGACCAATGTTCAATCCCTACTAAAGCCAAAATTTTTAAAAAGTCCTTAATTAAAAAAAAAAAAAAAAAAGGCTCTTCGGGTCGACCCAGTTCCCGGTCCGCCCCGGGTCTTGACCGGGTTTGACCGGGTCACCCCACATCCGGGTTGCCCTTATAATTTGGCCCGGCAAGGCCTGCGGGTCGCGGTCCGACCGGGTCGACCCGCAGGGCCGGGCCGGGCCAAACAACACTGATATCAATATAAAATGGGTTAACTACCAATCGCCCACTCGTGATTTTAGAAAATTATCAATCACTCTCCTGTGGTTTAGAAAGCTACCAATAATCCACCTATGGTTTGTTTAAACTGTAAAAGTTAACTTTTTCGTCAACTTTAACGGTCAAATAAAAAGGTCAACAATTTCATTAAAAAATAAATATGAAATGACATGTATACCCTTAATAATGATGACATGAACTAATAAATTTTTTATTTATCTCTTCTTCATTTTATATGAATAAGAATATCCAAAATATTTATTTTTCAATAATCTCTATTTTTCAATTAACAATGTCTAATTTTCTCTTTCATCTCTTTATAATTTAAAAAAATCAAATTTTATTGGCTTATTACCATTTATATTTAAATAAACATTTTTTTTATTCTTTGACTGATGACAATAACCTTCATTTAACCTTTTTTTTTTTTAACATTCCCCTTTAATTACAATAATTATTTCCATCTAAATAATTATATTCTCTTTTTACATTCACCATCACCGCCCACTAATCACGACCAGCGCTGCTGCTGTTGCAACCGCTGACCGACCTACCACCTCCTTCAACCAACTCCTCCCACCACGAACAACACCACATTAACCTTAGAACCACCGAATTCAAGATTAGAAAGCATCTATATATATATATCATCACCACCATTGTTCACCCTAAGGCTCTGTTCTCTTCCTAACTTAGTTAGGAAATTTTTTAGTTAGGGAAGAATTTTGTTTTGGAGGGAATTTCTTTTGGGGTTTTGTGTAGGAAAGAGAAGAAAAAGTGTAATGATTATGTTTTTTTTCAAATTTATGTGAGTGAGAATTTAGAGGGAATTTTTAAATTTGAATTGTAAATTTTATAAAAATGATGTTGTTTCTTTGTGTAATATTTTTGAGAAAAAAGTGATACTTTTCCTGATTATGTTGGGAAAAGAACAGAGCCTAAGCATCAACACCACCACATCAATCTCACAGTCAACTCACTAATACCACAGCAAACCCACAATCGCGACCGCCACAACCGTAGTAACAATCGTAACCTCACGGGCCACAAAAAAAAAATCATCTGTAGGCAGCAACAAAACCCACTAAATTTGCAAAAAAATAGTTGCCAAAAATTTTTAAAAATTACAAACTCTCCGACGACAATAGTGATGGAGGCGTCACTACCGCCTTCTTAATGACTGCAGTCTTCGTCAAACACCCACAACTGTGTCTTGTCATTACTCCGACGACGACGACAGAGGCAATGATGTTGGGAATGTTTGGAGGCGATGATGGCAGAGGCGGTGGAGATTGTGCGGTTATTGTCGTGATGGAGATGCTTAGATTAAAATTGGTGCGTTATAGATGATGAAGGTCCGAATGATGGAGATGATAGAAGGAATGGTGATCATGAAGAGCACTAAAGTGAAGAAGATATAAATAATAAAAAAATTTTAAAAAAAGAAACGTATAAATGAAAGAGAAGATGAGATGGCAGCTGATGGAAGGAAAAAAACTTAGATTAATTATTTACAACTTAATTACATAAATATCCTTAGTACAGTTAAAGTTAATTGAATAATTAACATTTACCACTTTTAACAAACCACAGGAGGATGATTGGTAGCTTTATAAACCACGGAAGGATGATTAGTAACTTTTCGAAACCACATGAGGATAATTGGTATTTAACCCACCCATATAAAATTGGTCCCAAAATTGGACGATCGCCCAGCTTGCATGAGCCTCGGGCCGGCACTAGACGATTATTAACGCTGTTGGATGAAAGGGGAGAGAAAATTACAGGCAGGTCCGAACCGGAACCAAACCGAATCGACCTAGACCCACAAGTCTGAACTGGAACCGAACCAAATCGACCGGACCCGCGGGTCCGGTTCTCACTCCAGGGTCGGTTGTCCACAAGTAACCGGTCCAAGTTGGTCAACAGATGGCCATGGTCCAGCGATTTTGGTCCGAAACAGTGGGCCCACGATTCCCAAACCGGACCGTAACCACCATTTCCAACTTAAAACCCTCAGTTAAAATTATAATGTCCATTGCCTAAGTTAGGATTTGAATACACAGCGACCTATATTTTAAAGTTAGTCTAAACAAAAATTGGATAGCAACTCCAGCTACTCTATGTTTTATATATTATACAAAAAATTAAACTATGAATCATTTAATATTTTTTCAATTATACTTATTATTTAAACTAGTACTATCAATTGAACTATCAATTAAAACCAATATCTTAAATAAATAAAATTATACTCTATTATTTTTTATTAGGGTATTGTATTTTTAATAGTAATAGAAATGTTCAAACAATCAAGAGAAAAATAACAATCAAAAGAGGGATAGTGCCCCTGGGAGCGATGGTTTCCCTAGGAGCTTCTACAAATTTGCTTGGGATATTATTTGTGAGGATCTCAAAGTGGCGCTTGAAGAATTTATGGCAGGGGCGCACGTACCCCAGGCTATTGCTAGTACATGGATAGCCCTACTACCGAAGAAGGACTCCCCTGCGACATTTGCAGATTATCGGCCTATCAGTTTGTGCAACTTTCTGAACAAAATTTTTACCAAGATCCTTTGTGTGCGATTGAGACCAATTATTTCAGGCCTAATATCGCCAGAGCAGTCTGCATTTCTACCTGGCCTTGAGATCGCGAACAATGTACTAATTGCACAGGAAATGGTGAGCTATCTCGACAGGAATGCAAGGCCGGAAACGTGTTTTACAAACTGGATATGATAAAGGCCTTTGATCAGGTGTCATGGGAATTTTTGCACGTCTTATTGGGAAAGTTGGGTTTTTCGGACTTATTTTTTGAAACTGGTGCTCGGAAACCTTCTAGGTGTCAAGGGGGATTAAGAAGGGGGATCCACTCTCACCTTATCTTTTTATCCTAGTTAGGGAAGCTTTTTCTTAAGGGCTTAATGCCAAGGTCGTAGGGGGCCACTTTCGGCCATATGCATTGCCAGGAGGGGTCCCTAGGTTCACACATTTATGCTTCGCTGATGATTTACTGGTATTCTTAAGTGCGGATTGGGACCCGGTTAAGGGATTTATGGAATTCCTGCAAGTGTATGACGGGGCAACGGGCCAAAAGGTGAGCTTGCCCAAGTCTGCTTTCTTCTTGCCACGCATGATAGCCGACCGTGAACGGTTCTTTCGAACTCTTATAGGGATGCGGTCGGGATCCTTTCCCTTCAATTATTTGGGATGTCTTGTTTTCAAAGGGCGATGTGTTTGGAGCTTGTTTCAGCCAATTATTGACCAGTTAATGCATAAGTTGGTAGGATGGCAGAAGCGGTTCCTTTCACAAGGGGTCGAATGATGCTCATAAAGCATGTTCTTTCTGCAATCCCAATACACCATTGGGCAGCCCTGTACCCGCCTAAAGGTGTTGTGAGGGAAATTGAGTCGATCTTTGCAAAATTCTTCTGGGGTGAGAATGAGGGGATGGCTAAACGGTATTGGCGCTTCTGGATGAGGATTGTTGCACCTATTGAGGAAAATGGTTTGGGAATCAGGAGTGTGGCGTCCATGGTGCAAGCATTCTCATGTAAGCTGTGGTGGAAATTAAATAACTCAGAAGTCCTCTGGGCAACATTTATGTAGAGTCTAACTCTCTCAGCGCGTAAGTCTAGGGGTTTGACTCAGATTGCTGAGGTCATGCACCTTATGGCAGAAAACACGAGTGTCTGTGTGGGGATTGGTAGATCATTGTTCTGGTACACAAATTGGTCGGGCGAGCACTACTACAAAATAGAGCTTTAACAGCTGTGGATTAAAGGCGAAAAATAGAAAACCGCCGTTATAAAAGAAATACGGACTTTCTACGGCGGTTTTAAAATAAACAGCCGTAGAAAGGGCTTTCTA
>VMRK01000133.1:0-20453 GCA_016801395.1 Leptodermis oblonga
ACCAGTTGCGAAACTTAGGTTCCAAAACTGAAGGGAGGGACAGGCCAGAATTCTCAGTTCGATTCGGGGTGAAATGGGTTGCGCAAGGTTTCGGGGCGAGGGCAATACGGACCGTCACTATATAATTGCCGATCATATTCTAATAAAAATTTATTTAGGGATTTTGGTTTATTGTGAAAAGGAGTTAAAGTAACGTAATTTCAATTCTATCCCTAAATAGATCGTCATGTGATATGCACATGATTTTATTCGACAGAAAAATGGATTCATTCCTCTTGGACCAAAAATTAGTTTTGAAAATGTAAAAAACTAAAAATGTTCATTTTAAATGTGAGAGATTTTAAAAGATGGTTTGTTTATCTTTGGCGCATTACTTTGAGTTTGAATGTTAAATGAAATGTAAAGACTTGTATCCTTCCTGCTAGATCGTCCTATGATGCATGTTTTTATTATTATTTTTCAAAACGTGTCTATGAAATTTGTTTATAAAGTATCGCTTGTACATATTATGAAAGCACGCATATCGCCCACAGGTTTGATGTATCGTATGTAACTGCTGATATATCGCTGTTACGGGTGTAGTTGTTGAAGTACACATGTAGTCTTGTGTATAGCCACTAATGTATCGCGTATCGTTTAGCACCTCTAATGTATCGCCCGTTTTAAAGAGTATCCATTGTGAAAAGAAAAGTATAACTACTTAAGAGTAGAGCAAAAATATCACTTGGCCAACCATCAGACACAATATGCAACACACTAAACTCATTTCGCCATACATGAGCCTAAACTTACTACGTCATACATCAGACGCTTAACCTTTTTTTATTTTTTGAGACAATCAGAGGCGTAACTTGATATACAATAGGTCAATAGCTAAACTCGATATATCTTAGGCCAAAATTAATGTACGATATATTAGAGACAAAATATGCGTGTTTCAATAATATTCACGCAGTACTTTTGATCTGCACCCTTTAGGTGTTTTATTTAAGCACTTGTTATGGCAGTTCTCACGGGTTTTTGCCCAAGGTTTTAATGTTTCTTTTCAGTTTTGGAGATCGGGCCTAAGAAGAAAAGAATGTGTAAAAAGTGGAAGAATTGGAATTGATAAGTCAAGCCTGAAAAGCCCACACGATTTGTGGGCTAAACCATGAAGGAAGCCCACAGAAAGGACCGGCCGATCATAATTGCGAGAGAGGCAATTTGCGAGAAAGCAAAGTCCAAAAGGGATTAGATGCGCAGAATCCAATTGGAATCCATAATAAGCTGTCATCCAAAATCCAATTGGAATCAAGTCCAAAAATCTAATTGGAATCCAATCCAATGATGGCCAATCACACGCAAGGAAGATGGAATGATGCGCGTGCGAGAATTAAGGATGAAGAGTTTTGGGCAATTACCAATCCAAGAAGGAATTAAAGAAAAAAGTTGGGAGTTTCCAAAATTGAAGAAACTCCATGTGCTTAATTAATTCTTTTTTCCAAGTAGAAGAAAGTTTCCTTATTCTATTAGGAGATTGGTTAATTGTTGATTTGTATCCCTTGGCTGCAAAAGGCGATATCCCTCGCCCGCAGGGCCCACACCGCCCAGCCCCATGAGCCTCGTGTGAGGGGTAAATCAGGGTGACTCAGCGATAACATTGGCAGGAGGACCAGTGCCTGGTGCCCACAAGGATCCACCCCCCACATTGGGGGGATGAAAATCCCACACTGCGGCTGCCAGGGCTCGATCCTGCGTCATTGGCTGCAATCTGCTGCCAAGTTACCAACTGAGCTAAGCCCCTGGGGGCTGTTGATTTGTATCCCTATATATATGGGATTATTCCTGCACTTTTATATACAAGCTTTTAGAGACAAGTTTTTAGATAGAAGTTTTCTAGATAAGTTTTATAGAGAATAGTTTCTTAGTTTAAAAATAATTCTCGCACAAGATACAGTTCGCGTTAGTATAGTTTTCCTCTGTTTTTCTCTGTTCTGTTCTATTTTGCTCTGTTTCAATCACAACTTTGGATTTTCCCGACGGGCAGTCTACGGTTTGGCCAAACCGGCGGTTGTTAGATCGCGACTTCTTAAATTTTAGTACAGTATTCTCTTTTCTCTTTTAATGTCTACTTTTATAATGTGTTTTTCGTGTTTTATTATGAATAGCTAATTTATTAGTTCTGGTATTATGTAAGAAGCCATAATCCATGCATGTATGAAACCCAGGAATTAATCTAAGGTTTAATGAATTATGTTTCTAAATTGCCTATGTTTATATGTCTAATTACTAAGATTCTGTTAAGCATGATCTTAATCTGGTAGAGTCAGTGAGTGGCACAACTACCGGCCGAGTAGTACAAGATTAATTGGGTAATAATTTCTAATGCATCGTAAGTAGGAATTATTAGTTTCGGTTTTTCTTGTTCTTAATGCTTCTATTTGTTAGTTAATAAGGTTTGCGGGGACTCGCGGTCTGTTAGTTAACGTAGTTAGAGAATAATTCCTTTGCGGGGACTCGCGGGGGATTATCGAGAATCTATGGGAGAATTGGGATTATTTGCGGGGACTCGCGGTAATGCTATAACTGAAACGTATAAGTAATTAGACAAGTTAAGAGGTTTATGATTGCATGCATGAAATTAAGGTGGATTTACATAATACCAGAATTTTCTCTCATTAATTGATATCTGTTTAAATCTTTTATTTTTATTATTATTTTAATTATTATTTTGCTACATTTAAGTGACAACTCTAAGGTCTCTTAAGAGACACAAATGTGACTATTAGTCATAGTTTGGTCTTATTTGCATGTTAAATTGGAATTAGAATTAAATTGTCGTCTCTGTGGATCGACCCTGTCTACTACTGTGCTATATTTTCTTAGCATCTTAATTGCAGGTTTTAAGCAGTACTTTTACTGTATTTGGTGGACCCATGACAAGTCATATCAAATTGGCGCCGTTGCCGGGGACGGTTACAATTTTTATTCTTTTTCCTGTTTAATGTACATTGGTGTTTCCTTGTGTTGTGTATGACCAAATCTTTAGGTGCTGAATTACTTAGTGATCCAGAGATCGAGAAGACCTGCAAACGCTTAGCCAAGGAGACACGGTTAAGAAAACTAGCAGAAATAGAATCTGTCAGTCGACCGTTTGCCTAAACGGCCGGTAGCTCCAAAACAGAGTTTTCACATCCTGACTCTGAATCAGATCCAATGGGTGATAGAGAAATTGTAGAGGGCCCAGAAGAAGAGCCCACGCTAAAAGATCTCTGCAGCCATGACACAGATGATAGAGCTTCAGCAATAGTCACTCCAACACTGCCCAACGGATTTCCATTGAAGAACGGTTGGTTGAATGGCATCCCAAAGTTTCATGGGGGTGCTAGAGATGATCCACACAACTTTCTTGCTGAATATGTGAAGAATTGCAAAGTGGGGCGCTTACCCACAGGTGCCACCCTCGACCAGCTAAAATTGGTGACCTTCCCATATGTCCTTACAGGTCCAGCAAACAGGTGGTTTTCATCATTGCCACCAAATTCTATCACCACCTTGCAGCAGATGAAAAATCTGTTCCTGAAGAAATACTTTCCTCCAACAAAAACCAACTTGGTCATGAAGGAGATCAGCAGCATTCAACAAGATGTAGATGAGTCCCTCAGTAGCTACTGGATGAGATTTAATGAATTGGTAGAGAGCTGCCCAAATCACAAGTATTTAGAGGCACAATTACTACAGTATTTCTACCATGGGATGTGCACCAATGACCGGAACCACATGGATTCATCCAACAATGGGGCCTTCCAGAACAATACAGTAGCCAAGGCCAGGAAGATGATTGAAGACACCATCGAGTCAAGAAGCCAGTTCGGGGAACCCGCCCGTTTGGCCAAACGGCAGGCTGAAGTCCGGTTTATTGATGATTCAGGGGAGGAAAAATTAAAACAACTCACTGCCAATGTGGAGAAATTGACTGCACTGGTGGCGAAACTTGCAACCTCGAACAGCAATAACAAAGAGGAGGTGGTGTGCGCATGTTGTGGCAATCCGGGGCACTTTGCGCAGAACTGCAATCTTGCACATGAAGAAACAATTGCTCAATCTAATGATGCAGGGAATTGGCACAATAATTCTAATGGGAATTGGCAACGGAATCCACCTAGGAAGGATCCATACTCAAATACATACAATCCAGGATGGAAGGACAATCAGGCGTTTGGTTGGAAAAATCCAGAAGAAGGAGTTCAAGTTCCCTTCCTCTCAGAAGCAAATCAGTAAGTTCCTGGTCAGATTTTGGGGAATCCCAACCAACAAGCTTCAAATCCAAATATGGGGAGCAAGAACCGGAGTAATGGACCAATGTACAGGCCTCCGAATCAGAGGAATTTTTTCAATCCAAATCAGAACAATCCAAGAGGGGGCAGACCAATGGAAGAAGCCATGGTAGAGCTATTTACTCAGTAGAAGGAGCAGCGAACAGCCATCGACCGGATTGCCGGAGTATTATCTCAGTTATCTGCTTCCATGCAAGAATTAAGAGGGAACCAAGGCCATTTACCCTCTCAAGTGCAGGTTCCGCGTGTGGAGAATATAAGTGCAATAAGTCTGAGAATAAAGGAATGAGAACCAACTATGCAAAAATTACCATCTGCAAGGCACGATTTGCCCAAACCGACCATAGTCACTGAACCAGAATTGAAAAATTCAGTATCTAGATTGCAGAATCAAGGGGCAACTTATAGGCCACCCCAACAGATGTATTTTCAGAATCAGAATGCTAATCAACAACAGAAAGTGGTAAATCAATAGAGGATGTGATTGGCGAACTTGTTGGACAACAGAAAGAACAAAGGACCACTATTGATTGCTTAGCCAACATGATGTCACAGTTAGCCATTTCTCTCAAGGAGATAAAAGGTGATTATGGTAAACTGCTCGCTCAGGTCCAGGTTCTGCCCAGGGAGAATGTAAGTACAATAAAAAGAGCAGAAGTACTGGAACCAGCTGTGCAAAAATCACAGTCAGCAGGGGGCCGTTTGCCCAAACCGACGGGTGATCCAGAAGCTGAAAAATCAGAGCAACCTGAACCTGAGGAGCCATTCATTGTTAAATCTGAATCTGAACCTGAGAAGAGCCCAGCCCCAGTTACAGTGAGCAAGGATGTGTATAAACCTATGCCGCCATTCCCAAATAACTTACGGCCCAAGGCAAGGAAAATAACAGAGGACCCGATTGACTACTTGGAGGTTTTCGAAAAGATGGAGGTCAACCTTCCATTCCTAAAGGCAATTAAGCTTCCCCCAGTTGGGAAGTTTCTGAAGGAATTCATGGCAGGGAAACCAAGAGGGGCGAGCAAGGTGGTGTTAGGAGAGAATGTCTCAGCAGTAATTTAGAAAAAGCTCCCTCCTAAATGCAAGGATCCAGGTATGTTCTCTTTACCTTGCATCATTGGAAATAAGAAAATAAAGCATGCTATGTGTGACCTTGGTGTCGCCATTAATGTTATGCCTTTGTCAATTTATGAGACTTTATCTGGTGTTAAGTTGGTGGATACAAAGATAATAATACAACTAGCAGATAGGTCATGTGTGCACCCTGAAGGTGTACTTGAGAATGTTTTGGTGCGTGTGAATTCCTTGTTTATCCTGCTGACTTTTATGTGATTGAGATGCATAATGATCCTACCAAAGAATCTGCTGGTGTATTGTTGGGTCGCCCATTTTTGAAAACTTCTAAGGCAGTGATTGATGTGTATAATGGCTCTATCCGTTTGGATCATTGTGGTCAAAAACATACTTTTAGTATCGATAATACCATGAATAATCCAGAAGAAGTTATGAATGTGAATAGTATTGAGTTAAATAACCCTCTTGTTCAAGAATCTCTTGAGACTAATTTTTTGCAGGACAAGGAGGAGAAGATTCTCCCTCAGGGATTGATTGATTCCAAGAGCCAGAATAGGAGCCAAGGAAAAGTCCTAACACTTGACTTGGAGGAACCTCCAGGTTATCAAAATGACCGAAATCCTACACGAGGGTGTGTCAAAGCCAAGGTGCGAAAAAGAAATAATGCAAAGACATGACTTAGCACCCCAATAAAAGTTGATAAAGTGAAGCTACTGGGTAAGGGGTCTGTTTGCCCAAATGGAGCAGTGCAAGCGCAAGGCATGCAGTATTTCAAAGATTCTGGCCAGATCCGAACAATGGAACAAAATTCACTGTGGAGCTTTCCTAATCATTAACAAGAGCTGAAGTTGCGTCTAGCCAAGACGTTAAAGAAAAGCGCTACTAGGAGGTAACCTAGTTTATTGTAATAGTTTAGTAAATTAGTAAAAAAAAAAAATGTAAAATGAAAAAAAAAAAAAAGTTGTTTAGTTATTTTTTATTTGTTTTATTAGTCTTTTCACAAAATTTTTTTTTACAGGGACTGGAGGAGTGAATTTTGAAGCCAAAAGGGCGCATTACAAATTTTGGGGGCCAAATTCCAATATTCAGGAAGTCCAGGGGCCGGTGGTGCAATTTTCCGCACCTACAGCAGTAATTCGAAAATTTGGGGGTCCAAATATGAAGCTTCACAAAGTTCAGGGACTGGAGCTGTAATTCTTGGGAGCAAGGGCCACCAGTGACAAATTAAGGGGCCCAATTGCGAAGTCATGAAACTACAGGGACCTAATTGCAAAATGGTGGCCACTTCACCAATTCACCAATTTCCAGTACCCATTCAACGTTTTCAAACACCCAATTACCCGACCCACTACCCAATTACCCGCCCCAACACCCAATTACCCGACCCACTACCCAATTACCCGAACCACTCCATCAATTACCCGTCCCACCGACCCAATTACCCGACCCACCCCCAATTAACCTAATTTACCCAAACATTCACCCACGAACTTCATCTTCTTCCTTTATTCTCTGTTTTAGCCGCCACCCAAAAATTCCTTCCACCCCACCTCCAGCCGCCGCCGCCCACCAGCCCTCCTCTCTGCCAATGGCTCCCAAGCGCCTGCCCGACCGCATCCACCCAATGGACGAAGCTGAGCCAGCAGCGATTTGACCAATTGGATAATTGTTTAGCTGCCATTCAGCAGCATTTGAAGCCTAATGATTAGGCTCTCAGATAAGTTTTTCTGTTTTTGTTTGTATTGTAGGCTGTTTTGAGTTTTAATTTTTTCTATGTTTGTTTTTCTTTGTCTGTGTTTAGCCCTGCATTTTTGTTCTTTTCTTTGCGCTTGAGGACAAGCTTTCTTTAAGTGTGGGGATAGCTGCAGGGTTGATTAATGTTTTTCTGAATTGTTGTGTCATTGAGTATCCCCTGTGTTTCATTGTGTTTGCTTGGGGACAAGCAATTATCTAAGTGTGGGGATGTAGGGACATTTGTCCTAAAATTTTTGTTTTTGTCCTGTTTGTGAGTCAAGTGTCGCTGCCTTTAATCTGATTTGGATCTGAAATATGCATCATAGATGAAGTATGACATGAAGTATGCATGCTGAAGTTTTAAAAAATTAATCTGTGAAGTCCTGAATTAGTTAAATCTAGAAATATGCATGTTTTTCCTTTTTCTTAAGCCATTGTACTGAGCCTAAATACTGAATTGTTCGGGGAGAATCATTTGCTTGCCTGTCAGACTGTCAAGATGGTATGAATAGTATATAGCGGGATGATGGGGAACCTTCTTAGGATTAACCACTTTTGGCTTGCTTTCTTAACCTACCTTGTTATATCCCTAGAAGCCAAGTTGAAGCCTTATATACAAATATTTTTTTTTAGTTAGTAAATAAGCCAAGGCCAATTTTTGTGATAAATCCTTTCTATCCCCCCAATGTGTTGAGTTGCTGAATTATGAATGAAGTCAAGTGGTGCAATGTTTAAACAATATGTGTGGATTATTTGGCAATGTATATGTGTGCCCAATGTTAAAAAGCTCATGGAAAGCAGGAAAAAAAAAAGAATGAAAATAAATGTTGATGTTTTGAATCCTGCAATGTACTGAAATTGTGATATATGATGAGTTGGGTAGAAATTTAAAGTGCTGAATTTGTGAGCCATAGTCCACACAAAGTGCAAAAATGCTGAATGAAACAGGCGCCAGTTTGCCCAAACAAAAAGGGGCTGTGAAGAATTCTGAAGAAAGGTACAACAACTGAAGTTTAATTTTTGAGAACACACTAGGTTTGAATTTTTTTGCAGGTGGCCTAGAACCCTTAGGATCTGTCCAAAGGTTCGCACCCAAGCCTCACGTTGCATCCCTTGATTAGAAGATTTTTTCTTAACTGCTGTGTATCTATTCCTTCTATACTGTGACGATGGTCGGCTATCAAGCATGTATGATTCTGGCTAGATTAGGATTTACTTTTATCTTGATTTTTTCTGAAAAATGTGAGATTGTGTGCATTACTGACCATAGAGTGCTTTTTGGGGAATTATTGCATGTTTTTGAATTTAGCCAATGGAAGGACTGTTTTTGTGAGGTAAATAGAACACATGCATATGAATTGAAGTGTTGATTTTGTGGTGTGAGTATGTTCCACAAAAGAGAAAAGGCAGATTTGTGAGTCTTGTTTTGAGTCTTATTTTGAGTCAAAGTAATAATAGTTGTTTTTATTTTCGAGACAGTCCAAGGATTCTTGTGTGTCATGTTCTGTTTGGTGTTTGTGTTTTGTCAGGATAAATTGATGAAGGAAGTTTAAGTAAAGTGCTGAAATGATGGGTATGCTCTAGTTCTTCACTTCACGCTTGACGGCAAGCGTTATTCAAGTGTGGGGATATTTGATCTGCACCTTTTAGGTGTTTATTTTAGCACTTTTTATGGCAGTTCTCACGGGTTTTTGCCCAAGGTTTTAATGCTTATTTGTAGTTTTGGAGATCAGGCCTAAGAAGAAAAAAATGTGTAAAAAGTGGAAGAATTGGAGTTGATAAGTCAAGCCTGAAAAGCCCAAACGATTTGTGGGCTAAACCATAAAGGAAGCCCACAGAAAGGACCGGCCGATCATAATTGCGAGAGAGGCAATTTGTGAGAAAGCAAAGTCCAAAAGGGATTAGATGCGCAAAATCCAATTGGAATCCATAATAAGCTGTCATCCAAAATCCAATTGGAATCAAGTCCAAAAATCTAATTGGAATCCAATCCAATGATGGCCAATCATACGCAAGGAAGATGGAATGATGCGCGTGCGAGAATTAAGGATGAAGAGTTTTGGGCAATTACCAATCCAAGAAGGAATTAAAGAAAAAAGTTGGGAGTTTCCAAAATTGAAGAAACTCCATGTGCTTAATTAATTCTCTTTTCCAAGTTGAAGAAGGTTTCCTTATTCTATTAGGAGATTGGTTAATTGTTGATTTGTATCCCTATATATATGGGATTATTCCTGCACTTTTATATACAAGCTTTTAGAGCAAGTTTTTAGATAGAAGTCTTCTAGATAAGTTTTATAGAGAATAGTTTCTTAGTTTAAAAATAATTCTCGCACAAGATACAGTTCGCGTTAGTATAGTTTTCCTCTGTTTTTCTCTGTTCTGTTCTGTTTTGCTCTGTTTCAATCGCAACTTTGGATTTTCCCGACGGGCAGTCTACCGTTTGGCCAAACCGGCGGTTGTTAGATCCCGACTTCTTAAATTCTAGTACAGTATTCTCTTTTCTCTTTTAATGTCTACTTTTATAATGTGTTTTTCGTTTTTTATCATGACTAGCTAATTTATTAGTTCTGGTATTATGTAAGAAGCCATAAATCATGCATGTATGAAACCCAGGAATTAATCTAAGGTCTAATGAATTATGTTTCTAAATTGCCTGTGTTTATATGTCTAATTACTAAGATTCTATTAAGCCTGATCTTAATCTGGTAGAGTCAGTGAGTGGCACAACTACCGGCCGAGTAGTACAGGATTAATTGGGTAATAATTTCTAATGCATCGTCAGTAGGAATTATTAGTTTCGGGTTCTTCTTGTTCTTAATGCTTCTATTTGTTAATTAATAAGGTTTGCGGGGACTCGCGGTCTGTTAGTTAACGTAGTTAGAGAATAATTCCTTTGCGGGGACTCGCGGGGGATTAACGAGAATCTATGGGAGAATTGGGATTATTTGCGAGGACTCGCGGTAATGCTATAACTGAAACGTCATAAGTAATTAGATAAGTTAAGAGGTTTATGATTGCGTGCATGAAATTAAGGTGGATTTACATAATACCGAAATTGTTTCTCATTAATTGATATATATTTAAGTCTTTTATTTAATTATTATTTTAATTATTATTTTGCTACATTTAAGTGACAACTCTAAGGTCTCTTAAGAGACACAAAGGTGACTACTAGTCATAGTTTAGTCTTATTTGCATGTTAAATTGGAATTAGAATTAAATTGCCGGCTCTGTGGATCGACCCTGTCTACTACTGTGCTATATTTTATTAGCATCTTGGTAGTCGGTATCCCGATCCGTATCGTAGTATCTTACGATCGTACGATACGCAAATAGGTAAACGATACAGGATCCCATAGTATCCTTTTTATATTCAGGATCTCCATGGGATCTTTAGGATCCCGATCTGTATTGTGGGATCCTTCGATCCTACGATCCTTTGGCGATCCTACATTTTTTTAAAAAATCCATCATAAATCGTCGATTCAATAATTTTCAATAATTTTTCTTACATACAATTTTTATATTTATGTCTCTAGTTTAGTGAGTGGTTAAGTAATCAATTCCACTTTTATCCAACAACTAGACTATAGTTCGAATCTTGCTAGGATACATATAATTTTCTATTTTTAAGCCTTTTAGCTTATATTTTGCATCATCAACTGAAAGAGAGCAATCTTATGAATGCTGTATTTAGATTGATTTAATATCTTTTTGATTATGTTACATACACAAGTTACACATTAATTGATTACAAATTTACAATACAACTATTGGTACAATTATTGTCTGAAAGTATTACGTTATAATTTTTTTTTTTTTTTTTGCATATAGATCCAATTTATATGTATTATAATATTGCAATTATGATATATACAGCAATATGAGCTTGTATGATCTAAAAAATTATCCGTTTTTGGTGGGTCTTACGATCCTACGATACGATCCTATCGATCCTACATGGGATCCCGATCCTACTCCTTAAAACGATCCTGTGTGGTATCCCGATACTGACTACCTTGATTAGCATCTTAATTGCAGGTTTTTTGAGCAGTACTTTTACTGTATTTGGTGGACCCATGACAAGTCATATCAACTTTCGAAACTAAATTCAATATCAAACCGTCGAACAGTCAGACGCATGGTATATAAATTCTCACAATAAGTTATATATATGCCATTCATCTCCCACCAAATTCATGTAACAAGATTTGCTCTGTTATGGAATGACACCCAGAGTACAACTCTGTCTGAGATGGATCAAATCTCATTGACCGCTTAGCAATCGTGGCTTCATTCTCTATGCAGTGAACCTCAACAGCTCGAACGAGAAATTTCTGAGCTTCCATTCCCAATACCTCAAGTTCCCTTGCCACATCTTTCATATATGGCCTATCCTCTCCTTTTACACTAATGCATCTTTTGGCTATCATAGCCACTTGCCTTAACTCCTCAATATTTTCATTGCAGGATAATATGCTACTCTCAAAAACTTGAACCAAATTATCTTCTTTCAAACAAGAAAGGAAATAGTTTGATAAAAATCTCTCGGCCTCTGGTCGATCTGATGCCAATACTTTCTTTCCAGTAAGAAGCTCTATCAACACAATCCCAAAGCTGTAGACATCGCTTTTCTCTGTCAACAGACCGGTCTGCAAGTATTCAGGATCTAAATAGCCGTGTGTCCCTTGCACCATTGTAGACACTTGCTTTCCATCCACTGGAAGCAATCTCGATATCCCGAAATCAGATACTTTTGCGGTGTAATTCTGATCCAAAAGTATGTTTGCTGACTTTATGTCTCTGTGGATAATTGGTGGGGAGGCAATGGAATGTAAATATGAAAGCACTCCAGCTACTTCTGATGCTATCCGTAATCGAATATTCCAAGAAAGTTTTGATGCTTTTGTTTTGTTGTGTAAATGCTCAGAGAGTGTTCCCTTGTCAATGAATTCATAAACAAGTAATGGCACTTCTGTCTCAAGGCAACAACCAAGAAGCTTTACGACGTTTCGATTGTTGATTTGGGAGAGAACAATTACCTCATTTATGAATTGTTCAACTTGATGTTGATCAACTCCTCTGGACTTCTTAATGGCCACTTTTGTTTCGTCTGCCAACTCTCCTTTGAAGACTATCCCAAATCCACCGCGACCGATGATTCGGGTTTCATCAAAATCATTGGTTGCCTTTTTCAATTCTTCAACAGTGAAAATTTTAACAGTATTAGATCCTCCTCCATTCCCTGTGAGTTTTTGCAGTAAAATTAATCCACCATTTCTTCTAAAACGGTCCTCCTTCAGTCGGTTTGCCTTTGTTCTCTTCATTCTGGAGTACAAACCCATGGAGATAGCTAGTAGAACTGCAAAAGCTGCGCTTACACCAACTGTAGCCATGCAAATTAAAAAATTTCAGATACGAAATGTAAAAGGGATTCTTGATGTCTTAGAACTCATAACCTAATTATGTCTGTACTAGAATAAAGTAATTTGTTATATCACTTTGCTTTCTGCCCTTAAATTGGACTATTTTTTCGCTTTGGATCACTTGAAAAAGTGGCCCCGTGTGGTAACAAAATTTTCCATCTCATTTTATTATCACTTTTATTTTATAATAATTTCTCATCAATTTCAATACACCTTTTTACATTTTCCAAATAACTTTTTACATTTTTCAAACACCTTTTTACATTTCTAATATAACTTTAATAATTTTAAAATCTAAAACACCTTTCAAAAGGCATACTATACGGGGCCATTTTTCAATCTTAAGTTTAAAAATAGTTCATTCATGATCGAAATTCAAATTCAGGTAGCATCTGAGCTATATTACCCTATATTTTAATTTAAATCCAACAAAACGCGTGTTTCAATTCATCGAACTTTTTTTGCAAGTCACTTAGAAAACGCAAGACATACACAAAGATTAATAAAGGGTCTCCATGCCCACTAGCCATTTTATCGGTTGTTCTTAGAATAAAAAATAAAAGAGAAAATAACTAACCTGGCCAATAATTTTTTTTATCTGGATGTTCATTAGGAATGCATCCTTCTCCATCTTTTCTCCCATCGCCATGGTACCCTTGATTACAATTGCATGCATAACTTCCCAACGTGTTAACACAGGTACTGTGGTCTGCACAGTTGCTGACATTGGAATCTGCACATTCATTTATATCTGCATTTATACATAATTTGCAAACCATTAGACCAAAAAAATTCTTAACTAATATTAACTTTGGATGAATTAATGAAAATAGTGATTACCTTGGCAACCATTGGTGGGGAGATATGGGTTCCCCTCAAAACCTTGCTTACACTTACAGCGATAACCCATCGCCCCTTCCTCATCATAACAGACACTATTCTCGGTTTTACAAGCATAGGAAGTCATGTTCCTTTTAGCATCTTCGCATTTCTCATACGCGATAACCCAATCCACGACAACGGGGACACTTAAATTCTTGTCTATATTGGTAACATTAGCTGCAAAAAACTTGAAAGCGGTTTCTTCAACCACAAATCCATAGCTGCAAGGATTAAAATCCGAGACATATCTATGGTTATAGTAGCTATCAACCGAAACATTAATCTGCCAAGCCCCACTCGGTATAGATGTCTGGCAACAGCCGATCCCCGAACAAGAATCCTTAACTTCTTCCTTTGAATCACAAATAGACATACATCCGGTAGTGTAAGGACGTTCGTGACTCACCCCTTTAATAATAGCGTAAATATCACAACCAATTGCTGTGAATTTATTGGCTGTACTGTTGAAAACCATGGGTTGCACTAAACTCATCCAAGTTGGGTAGTAATCAGAAAGGCTATGATTTCCGGGATAGTAGCAATCGTACGCCACGTCGTACAAAACGCGGAGCTGACCAGCCAGAGATATATCTCTAACGCCGATTCTTCCGTTCCTGGAGAGCACTAGCCCCGGCGAGTCGACATCATTGGAAGAGTTGTGACATTCCACTAAGAATCTTTCATCCAAATAGCAACCTTCTCGGGTGCCAAATGGAAATGGAATGCTCACGTTACCACAAAGGTCCTGATCTTCGCAGCCCGGCTTTGCTATCGGAAATGTAGAAATATTGCTAGAAAACATCGTCAAGAAAATCATAAGCAAGATTGGAATAGAAATGTGATTCTCCATTTCAATGGATTTAGACGTTTTTTGTGTGTTAATCTGCAATACTTTCAAGGCTGCCGTGCCATTTTATATATACGGAAAAGAGAGTCAACGCGGGCAAGCCAGACATCATCATGAGTCCAGTGAATGTACTGCCTTAACCACCAAATGGCCAAAATATTCAACCCAGAAAAGACTGATCACATAAAATATTCAACACACGCGCATCATGTTTCCGGCATGCACAGTTTTTAATATGCATATGATTCAACCATTAATTCAACGCTTTGATAATTGATAACTACTACTCCATTCGTCCCATTCAAAAATACTAAATTAATGGACCAACGCACTATAATAGAGGAAAAAAATTCATTTTGAAGATTGTCACCAGCCAACAGAACAGTTGATATAGAAACTGTATCTTAATTGTACTCCCGCGTCCATTTAAAAAGTCATATTTCAAAAAAGATTTTTTGTGTCACTAAAAAATTCTGTGTTTCTATTTATTTACAGTCTAGATCGTTACTAATATAATAAGACACAAAAACTTGTATACAACGGGTTCATACATGTGAGGAGATTTACCACCTCATCAACACGCATTTTTATTTTTATTTTTTTGCAAGCTTGTTTATCAGTTTAATGTTGGAGAAATAGCCGTTAAAATTAACCCATACTCCTTGAGCTGAGCAAATATCACATATCAGTTTAGTGTTTATGAAGTATCAGTTAATTTTAACTGATACTTCATGAGCAAAACTTGCGTATCTGTTTACTGTTGACGAAGTAGCTGTAATACTCCATGAATAGGAGTTGCAACTCTTTTTCAAAGTGACACTTATAGACTATCTTTTTATTGTTGACGAAGTAGTTTTCTAATACTCCATGAAGAAGATTTGCTACTCTTTTTAAGGGCCTCTTCTTTACTAAAGATTTGAGTTTTGGTTTGAGTTTTGATTTTTAAAAAATAGTTTTATAATGTAAAAAGTGTATTAAAAATATAAAAAAAAGTATAGCAGAATAGTAAAAGTTGTATTGAAAATGATGAAAGCTGATTATAATATATTAAATTTACTGTTGAAACTCAAATCAAAACGTAAAGAACAGGCCCTAAGAGTGACACTCACTACCACAAAATGCCCCTTAGGAGGCGGGTCCTAAGGGGCATTGGAGGCGGGTGCTGCCATCGCTGCGGGCGCATCCCTTTGGAGGGGCCCGCACCCGCCACCCCTTAGGGGGTTATTGGAGGCGGGTGCAGCACCCGCCTCCAGTAATCCTTATTGGAGGCGGGTGCAATTTTGCACCCGCCTCCAATAACCCTCCGAAAAAAAAATTTTAATTTTTTTTTTTTTGCACTTTATGGCTTTGATAGGAATCGAACTCACGCCTTCAAATTCACTTGACTCTTGCATATTAAATTTACCACTAGATTACATATATTTATGTATTTCATATTAAAATAGAAAATATATATTTCTATATTTCCTTCTAAAAATTGTAATTTTTATTACTTACTAATTTTTCTCCTCACTAGAATCACGAAAAATTATTTTCAACAATCCAAAAAATTTTTTTTTTTGAACTACTATTAAAAATTTTGGAAAAATGCACCCGCCTCCTTTTCATACAATGAAATTGGAAAATTTGCAAAACACTTTGGAGGCGGGTTTTGGCTTCACCCGCCTCCATTGAGCTATCCAAAAAAGATTTGGAGGCGGGTGCAACATCCACCCGCTCCAATAACTAATTATTGGAGGCGGGTGGATATTGCACCCGCCTCCAAATCGGTGCAACATGCACCCGCATCCAATAATTATTATTGGATGCGGGTGCATGTTGCACCCGCCTCCAATTCTCTTTGGAGGCGGGTGCAATATCCACCCGCCTCCAATAATTAGTTATTGGAGGCGGGTGGATGTTGCACCCGCCTCCAAAGACTTTTTCGGCCCCTTTGGAGGCGCGTTTTTGTACACCCGCCTCCAAAGGGGCGCCTTTTTTGATCATTTCTGTACTAGTGACTTGATCTCTTATAATATAGAGTATCTCTTTACTATTGACGAAATAGCTCTAATACTCCATCCAACAAAGTAGCTCTAATACTCCATGAAGAAGAGATGCTACTCTTTTAAGAGTTACATTTGATCTCTTATCGAGTATCTCTGACGATAGCTCTAATACCCATTCAACAAAGTAGCTCAAATATTCCATGAAGAGGAGCTGCTACCCTTTTAAGAGTTACACTTGACGTCTTATACAATATCTCTTTAATGTTGACTACATAGCTCTAATGCTCTAAGAACACGAGGTCCTACTTATACTCTCTTCAAGATCTACTACTTTCTTCAAAATACTTGAAGATAGTATTATATACGCATACTTTATTCAAGTAGCTTGAAGAGAGTACTACTCTATTTGAGATGCTTGAAGAGGTTTACTGATACTCTCTTCAAGATATTTGAACAGGTTCTTTTTTCTTTTATTTTTTTTTTTTATAAATGTGATACTTGAACAAAGTATTAGTGACAATTGTGAACAATACTATTGGCACTGTTCATGAGTATTAATTTTATTTGGTTCAAGTATAAGTTTTGTAAGGAAAAAAAAAAAATGCATACTATTAATGTGAACCCACCTCACAGAAGAAGACCACGTCATACCAGTCTTATGTAGGAACCAATCTCATACAAGTTTTTATGGATGAGAATTATGACAACAATTTAGTACTCTCCCAATTTATCAAGGGAGTCCACTTTGATAAATGTACAACTTATTATGAATGTTAAGGTAAAACATTTAAAATAATTAATTTTACATAATTTGTGCCATTTATATCCTTACTTTTTAATTATGAACTAATTTTAAACCACATATAAATATATTAGTAAGCGTATGAGAAATAAAAATTTTGAAAGTAGACTTTTTTTTAATGTGAGGAAGGAAATATTATTGTTGCCAAATAAAGCAGGGGTTTGTGTGTACCTACTTTTTGTATTTTAAATGACTTCGATCACATCTCCAAAATCTGAGACAAAAAGTTGATGCATGCATCAAACATATGTAACCTTAATTGAACCTAAAAAGTATTTAATGAAATGCGAAAAGGCCAACACATTTGACTGCCACAATCTGGGAAACGAGTGGCCACTGGGGTTCACACTTCACACCGTCCATCCACTCGATATCATCTAGTCCTCTCCTCTCCACAACGCGCGGCACTAACTCCATTTGACTAGCTTTATTATTATTTTTTTTATAGGGAAAATTCAATTTTTGGTTACTTCATTTTCGTAAAACTCATCTTTTTAGTGGCCACAAGTTAATTTTTAATATTTTTTATAGTCATTATATTTTTATTTTTGTAATTTTTAGTCATTTTATTAAGTTACTCTGTCAAATATCTAGCATAGCATTTTTTTTGACGTATTTATGTCAAAATAGTTCAAAACTTTTAAAATGCTTCTCATTTTTTTTGGATTTAATTACTTTTAGCTCCCTATGTTATAAAGTTTTTACACTTTGTCCCCTTATATTTTTTAAATGAACACTTAACCCCTTCGACTTAGGGCCAAAGCTGAAAAAGAGGATGATTTTTTCTATTCCGAAAATCCTCCTTTCCTTTAAAAAAATCCAACCTTGATTGAATTCTAAAAGGTTAAATTATCCAATAACATTTAAGCAATAATTCAACATTAATCCAGTTCTAGACAATTTATCCCATTATCGGGAGAAAAGCATTGATGCAAATTGCAAATAATAACTCAAAGCTAAGTCGTCAAATTCTTAAATTCACAAATTTCTGCAGGCTCCCATGGTTTTTGATTAACCATGGCTGGTATTTCATAACTTCATCAAACCTTGTTGGAAGAAGAAAATAGATGGGTGATGTTTCATAAATTAATTTTTATTAACAAATTATGTGACTACGACAACATCCTATAAAAATAAATTAAACCATACGGAGCAATTTTTATTTATTTATTATGGCCCATTTAATTAGTAGTAGAAATTGTTTGATGATGTTAGAAGAATTTCAAATTTAAGACAGATTACTCAATAAAGATCACAAATAATTCATAGATGATGGAGGAAAAAAATGAATAGTGTTCAAATTTTACTTTTTTATTTTTATTTTATTTGTTGTTCACTTAGACCAAAATGCCCCTACAAATGTAATGTAAGACTTATGTGATGTCAGTTCTGTCACTCCAAACGGATTAACGGCCTAAATGACCTTCTTTTTCACCTGTTTTTTTTTTTTTTTTTTTTTTGCACCTAATTTAAAACGTATGATGACATTTTTTTCGCAAATTTTTTTTTTTTTTTTTTGCATGACCAAACTTTGAACTTCACGAAAGTATGATAACATTTTAGGCAAGAGAAATTACACTGTTGGCCACTTTTGTTTGGGGTCGTTACACTTTTGGTTACTTTTATTTAAGTCATTGGAAGAAAGCCATATTTGTATATATATGGTATTACAGTTTTAGCTATCTTCCTATTATTATATATTCTCTCTGATCTGACCAGTTTTGGACTATTATTTTAGCATCTTTGAAGGCAGTTCTCACGGGCTTTTGGCCAAGTTGTTAGTGTTTTATGGCAGGTTTGGAGAACAGCCCAAATAAGGAGGAAATACTCTAAAACAAGGATTTTGGAGCAAGAGATGTTCGGGCAGAATGTCACACGGGTTGTGGCCCAAAAAAAAGGAGAAATATGAAGCCCATTGGAGCAGCTGAAGTTCTAGAATGATCCAGAAATTACTGCAGTAGAAGTAAAAGCTAAAGTTCTAGAAGGTTTCAGAAATTACTGCAGTGAAAGTTAAAAGCAGAAGCTCTAGAAGAATATCCAGAAAATCAATCGGTTGTTTCCTTCATCTGAGTGATGTGCTGACTTTGTCAAAGATTGCTCTACTCCTTAACTGATGGGATATTTTTACTGAGAGATGATTGTTTTCCTCTCTATAATAGGGGTGCTCTCTAGGTAGAAGTCATTCAGATTTGCAGTCAGTATTCATTTTAGTTTCTCATTCTTTATTCACGTAGAGTTCTTTCTTTAGTTCTGATAGAGTTAGAATTTCACGATACATTATTCTAGTAGTAGTTCTATTTTATTTGAGAGTTCCTTCCGGCAGGCTACCCATTGCCCAAACGGGAAGAGTCTCCAGTAGCAATTTTCAGTAAAGTATCTCTTTTTCATATTCCATCCTTGGCTTCATTTCATGGCTGCTTTAATCTTATTTCGTGAGATGTTTAATTCTATGAGTAGCTAAATTCTCTTATTCTAGTATTATATGAGAAACCTTAACCATTGCATGTATGAATCCAAAGCATGAATTTCAGTCTAATTAACTAGTTCCATAATTGCTTGTGTTTACATGTCCAAAAACTAAGGTCGTATTAAGTCTGATCACCTTAATATAGATCTGGTAGGGCCATTGAGTGGCACGACTACCGGCCGAGTAGTACAGGTTTAATTGGGTAGTAATCTCTTGAGCATCGTCGAGGGGGGTTACTGGTTTTGGGTTCTTCTTATTCTTAATGCTTCTAGCTTAGTTAATACGGTGATTGCGGGGACTCGTGGCCTGTTAATTAAACTAGATAGGGAAATAACCTTGACTGTGGCGGGGGTTATCGATTCATTAAGGGAGAATTGGATTATGATTGTGGGGACTCGCGGTAATCTATAACTGAAACGACATAGGATAATTAGACAGTAAAAGGGGTTTATGATTACATGCATACGGTTAAGGTGGATTGCATAATTCTAGGATATTCTTCTTAATTGATTCTTAGTCTATTTTGCATATTTGGTTGTGCTTATTTCACATTTCTACAAATTCAAGGTCTCTAGGAGACACAAGAGGTGACTGCTAGTCAAGTTTGGTTAATTTGCATATTAATTGGAAATTGTATTGAATTTGTTGTCTCTGTGGATCGACCCTGTACTCTACTCTGCTACATTTTATTTAGCTAAATTGGTGCAGTTTTTAACAGTATTTTTACTGCATTTGATAGTCTTACGACGGGTTTATCACTCTCTCATCAGCACTCCAGTCAATAGTAATAAGGGTTTTTTTTTATGAAACGAAAAACTTTTAGTGCCTAAATATGAATTCCAATTTTTTTTCCAAATAATAGATACTACAGAATTAGCCTATAAAAGTTTTTTATTTTGTACATATCACCGTCGATTGGG